>JAOUZG010016694.1:169683-183500 GCA_026289955.1 Argiope argentata | reverse complement strand
ATATATATATATATATATATATATATATATATATATATATATATATTGTTTACTAAATATTTAGATTATCTTAAGGCGGTATTTACATATTAAAATTTGAATTAAATTTAAAAATTCCCTATTGGTTTCTAAATTAAATATACCATGATAAAATCAGGCTGGATGTTAAACTTTAAACATACCGTGGTAAAATTAGGCTAAATATTAAAACTGATTAAAATGTCATCATTATATCGGAAGTTATTATCTTTTTGCTTTTTCATGAGTAAAATTTTCACTCTGCAATAAGTTTATTGATGCAGGATCATGTACGAAAGATCTACATGATCCTGCATCAATAAACAACAGACTTACCGTCTAGTTAAAAAGTTAGCTTCAAAGAAATTATAATAAAGCTCAACGGAGTTTCAAATTGTTTTTTCATTCTTTTTGATTTCTAAAATAATTCTTGATATTTTAAAATGATATTGTTGAATAACAATATAGAAAAAAATTATTATTGTTAATATTAGATAAATAAATTTCATTTCATTTAATTAATTAAAATTTAGTCGTATTAAATGTAAAATATTCTTGAAATGTTAAAATATGCTATAGCATACAATTTTCTTTCTGTAAAGGCGCTTTCTTAAGCCGTCATAACCACAGCAAAGAAAAGATCACACTGTTTCTTAGGGTTTATAAATCAGAAATTATTAATTTCTAATCACGTTATTTTAATAAGAAGTTTCTTCACTAATTAAAGTTAATAACTGGTTTTATTGTAATTTCTTCATAAGCTTACATTTTCAAGATTTTAGATATTTTTTCGTTGGTTAGAAGATATAATTAATAACAATAATATATCATCGCTATTGATTAACCATTTTTATTAATATTTCAAATTAAAACAAGAATCTGAATTTGTCGGAATTATTCCAATAGATGATTTTAGAATTTTCGTAATAATTGCTGTAACAAGATTAAACTGCACAAAATTATATGAATAAAGATGACGAGAAACAAACGAATGTAATTGGCAATTAAGTTAATAGACGCTCATATATGCATGATTTTGAAATATAATAATTGTTCATAGGATATAAAGGACAGTGCTCGTTTACTTTTTTAATATTAGGTTTGTATAAAGCATTTATTTTCATCACTCGAAAGATGAGGATAGCAGATTTCTTTGAACAATAAGAAAGACTTTTCATATTTATCGTAATTTATTTAGGACAATTATTTAAAAAAATTTATCACAATTTTGCTATTAAATTAAGTCAGATTTGAAAAACTCTTAGTAAAACAGACAAATAGCCAGAATGCATAACCCTTATATAAAGAGCAATAAAGTTATTGCATTATTTCATGACTTTAGACCAATTACTTACGAAATGACAATATCTGTAATGGGACAGACATTAGTGGTAGCAATATCATTCCTCCATCAATGGATATTGGCACAGAAATTATATCCTGCCATTTGACTTGAATAATATTGGTATTATGATTGTGTTTGACCACGCAAAACCTCATGCATCTTCTACAGAATCAATACCGTTTGGTCATGTCCTGCTAAATATCGAGAGAACAATCGATAAATAGTTTTCTTGAGAAACATTTTCAATTCAGTTCTTTCGAATTTATAAAATGCTGAATTTTCCAAATAATTGTTGAATCTAAATTTTTTTAATTTTACTTTTTAAAAAATGGATTCATTCTTCTAATGTCAGCTTTGACGAAAATTTATAACCTAATTTTATTTTAGACACAGTCTTTCTAATTCTCTCTTTACACATTCCTTCTGAACGCTCTGAAATTCCTTTTGTCAAATACATTCTTTATGTCGAATAGTCTTTCTCACAATCCTGGCAACTCAGGAAAGCAGAGAAGAGAAAAAAAGCGAATTCTTGGGAGCCTACTTCCAAAAGACCGCATTCAAGAATGCCCTAGAATAGATATTTTTTAACTTTTTCGAACTTATCTCTTCGGGCTAAGATAAAAAAAATTAAAAAAATCAATAAAATTCTTCTATCAGCAACCGTCAATTTTAGTTAAAATAGAGATTTTTATTTTTCTTTGAATAAGAAAGTTATTGAAATCACGATCATAGATGTGAAAATAGTAGGGAAACCTATTCTATAAGAAATATCACAATGTACTAATGTTCGAAGAATTTTTTAAAATTAAGAACATGATTTTAACTTTAGAATAATTAAAATGATGAAACAAGTGCAATTTAAGTGTTAAAGCGTTAAATTTATATTCAAGCTTATTTATTACTGTAATAAGAAATTTTTTTAAATGTTGCTTCAAAATTCTTGATAAAAATCCTTAACTAAAAGGCATGACCATTAATTGTTTATTTCAGCGCCTTATATATTTTTATATGATAACATATCGCCAGTTATTTAATGTTTTAATTAAAACTAGAATTTAATTAATAAACGTTTTTAACTAATATATTTTTTATTTATTTTCAAAATGATTTGAAAAAATTTAGTACATAATATAGAAAAATAATATTTGGAGAAGAAATTCTAGATGAAACTTGACACTTATACTTATTTCTTACATCACATTTGATGCACAGAGCAGCAACTCCAAATATTTAGAGATCGATATTTTTTTAGAATTTTCAAAGTTGCTTTGACAGGTTATATTTCATTTAAAATCAGAGCTGTCAAACAGTCCTAATTCCAGTTTCGAAAATTGTCTGAATCTTTCACAGAAATAAATGTGAAAAACTTTTCCTGAAAAAACATCATTGTCTGATTTTTTCATCGATATCAACGAGTTCAGCCAGCTGTGAACCATCTTTTTCATATCGGAGAAGATTGAAAAAATACCTCCGAAGCATACAATAGGAAGAAAGAATTTCAACTATCTTGGTTACAAAGTATTTGTTTACTAAACTTTCTGCTTTCTAAGAAAGTTGAAACAAGAACTTCAGAGGCCAGTAGATAAAATTATATCTTCATGCAGCACCTATGATATTCCAGAAAAATATTCATAGATATAAGTAGAGAAAGGTTTGCCTCATCTGCGCATAAAAAATGATATATGAGAATGGGTAATGGACAGTAAAAGAACCAGAACCAAGATATGTTTCCAGAGGGATTTTTCTTTAAGAGGTATGTAGTGGTTATCACAGCATATGTATTCCATGGATTAATAACACATAATGTTCGAGTCTAAACATGTAAATAGTACACTATGTTTTTAAGAATATTTTATGGGAATTATAAGGAAATATTTGTTTTTTAGTAATATCTGTGTCAAATATTACTAGATTATTACTACTAATTGTGTTGTATCAAATATAAATCAGGATAAATCCATATAATATAAAAACACAGATCAAAGGACTTAGGAAACCTGAGGTCAACTGAAGTCTCCAATATCTGTTCATAGGTTTTAGTAATTAATTAAAACTATTACAGAATCATTTATTGATTTAAAAATACTTAACTATTAAAAATATTTGACATATGGTCTTAAATTCAGTAATAAGTTTTGTTTCTTTTGTGTACTTCTTTCACAGTGGAAATCCTAGAATTACTTTCTATTTTCAATTACATTAACCCTTTTATTATTTATGTAATTCAAGTTCAGGAAACTCAAAATAATTGAAAATATCCATTTGCCTTACAGAAATCAGAATATTCTTCAAAATCTCCTATTACAGTTCATGTTTATTTACAAAAGATGACCTCATTTAGCTGATGGATAATCAGCGAATGTAAGGTTGAACGTCTTTTGGAGTTCCCAAAAAATATTTTTTTCACTCTGAATCTAATTGGACGAGCGTCTCTAAAGAACCAAGCATGAACTTCGGATATTCAGTCAATCGCATTTAATTTCATTTGATATCTGGATGAAGTTTCTGATGGTTTTCTTTTCCTTCACTTGTTGAAAATGCAATTATTATGCATAAATATATATTAAATTCAACTTTGTAAGAAGATCTGTCAATTTTACACATTCTTCAAAAGTATTTAAAAGTAATAATTTATTTGGCATTAAAAAGAAGCTTTTATCAAAAAAGGATAATGAATATATATGAGCATAAAAATAATAATTTGCGATCTATTTATACTTTTAAACAAAAATACAAATACCGCATATTTAAATAAGAGTCTATACATTTCATTGCAATGATGCATTTCAATACAGTATTGAAATTTGAAGACATAATTAGACAATTATCAGTAGATATTTGATGTTCAAATTCAATTTTAACTATGGATATTTTCTAATATAAACATTTTCGTTTTGAATGAAATTTTTCCAAGAAAATAATAATTCATAGCTTATTGTTGTGAGATCAATGTCGGTAAAAATAATAAATGTCTCGTGAGTTATTCGTAAATTTGTAAATTTTGAAAGAAACGTAGTTTAATAATTTTAATTGCATCACAGTTGTTTTACTATAATTATTACAAAAGTTAATTAAGTAAGATGAAGAAGTTATTTTATAGAATTTGTTTTCGTTTTTACTGTATAGGTAGTATTTTATATTAAAGCATTGTGCAAGTATGTTATGAAATTTTTCTTATTAACCCTGTCGAATCCAATTTCGACGTATTATATATGCCACAGTTTATTTATACATTAGCAATATTTTTCTAAGTAGGTATTTCAAAATTTTGGTGCAGATTTAATAGTACGTTTGAAAAAATAAAGAATTATGGAAAATATTATCATTCTTTTAATTTCAGTTCATCCATCCAAATAGCTATTTTTATTTCAAATGAAATTTGGTTACATACGTATATGTATAAATGATTTTCATTATCAGAAAGCTTATCATTTTACTATTTATTAATTTATTGCTATTTTTTGACATGTTACCATAATATTAAAAAATTATTCACTAATATCAAAGTTGGTATCATTTTAAATATATCTACAAAATTTCAGAAATACGTCTGGTTTTTTTAAAAATTTCCTTTCTGAACTATTAATGATGCATGGCATCAGGTGTAAACAATGATGTCAAGTTCTATGTTAGCAAAGAGTTTGTTAAAAATTTAATTTCAAAATATTGTTTATATGGAAATTATTAAAGATAAATATTGGAAATAAATTTATAGTTGGATATTCAATTTCTACGTATTTTATACATGGTATGTACTTCTTTAGAAGAACGAAACTTTTAAATTGGGCTTTTATAGGTGCCTTAATCATGTTTAATCTAAGAATCTAAAAAATGGACATAAAAGAAAAAATATTGTTTGTATATAATTCGAATTAATATTAGCAACAAAACTGCAAAACTAAATAGCATATAATTATTTTTTGTAATTGTTAAGACCAGGATTTTGAAAATTTTATCTTGATTTTTTAATGCATTCATGTGCAAATATAACATTTTAAGTCTCCAAATTGATTGTTTTTGTATAGTTAGTAGGTTAAAATAAGTGTATCAACAATTAGGAAAAATTATAAGCTTTTTAATGAATTTTATTAAATGTTATTTGTGGGATATAGAACTTTTCAAATTTTATTTCTATATGCTGTATTTTTTAAATACATATTTTCTTGAATCCTAAGGCTCTTTTAAAAACTTAAATTGTAGAGGGAAATTCTTATGCCCATTTTCGAAATATATTTTTTGCAGAACTGAATATGGAATTAAATCTAGGAAGAGAAGTAATTTTCAAGTTTAATCACAATGTATTTTGAGATACTTTTGAGAGTGAAATAATAAAAAGCTAATAAAGAATGAATCTTTACAGTAGAGGCTATACCCAGTCTCTTGTAGTATATTAGAAAACTTTGAAAATAGTTATAAAATGTATCATTATTTTTTTTAAAAAGAAAACCATATTGATTTTACAAAAAAGGTCAAATCATTTTTTTGAGAATTTAAATTTAGAAACACTTTACAAAAATACAAAGAATTTTTGCATGTAAAAGCTATGAAATGTTAATTTACATTAAAAGAATAAATTATAATAAAATTCCAAATATAGAAAATACAAAAAATCTCTTAGGATGGGGCCGTACCATTGAAAGCTGAATTTTCAAAATACATATTCTCACAATTTTAATTGACAGAAAGCCACTTGTGTAGCGATATTATATTATTTGCTCATAATCTTGTCTTCATTGCCATCATCACTATTTTATAACTAATTTTCATGAATAGATTACTCGAATAATTTATTCTGTCCTTCTAATTCTGCGAATGTTTATAGTGATTAATTCATATCTCCTTTACAAGTATTCGGTCATTCTAATATAATGATGTAACTAAAATAGTTTCAAATCTCAAAAATTTATTAACTTACCGATAAAAGGAAATTTGAATATTTTGTTCCATTTCTACTGTTTAGAAACTTAAAATTGTATTATTAAATCGAAATTTGACCCCGCAACTAATTTCACATTATAGCACAGAAATTGAACAATTGCTGCATACTCGTTAAGTGAATTAGCGAATATGTGGTGCATTTAAGCAGTCATTAGGAAGAAAAATCGATTATGCGTCTCATCGTTTGCCAATTTAAAGTTACGATTATTAAATAGGCATTTAGGTAAAAGAAATAAAATCTGATGTCTTTACTGATATTTTTGAAACCATTTCTACGGCATATTATAAAAAAATATCTACAAATTCTGCAAAAATCATATTTTCTGCTGTTTGTTCTGAAAATTATATTCTAGACTTTTTCAAAACTTCGGCAATTTTTACAGATTTTCCTATGATTATTCTTATATTGGGAGAATTTTGAAGTGATTATTCAGTATAATATATGTGTATTAATCAATAACTGATCTAACGAGTAAATGAAAAATGATATTTTGATTTAAAAGACGAAATGGAAAAAAAAATTATTAATTATATAAAACTAGTGTTTTTTTTCCAGAAATATTGGTTTAGCTCTGTTCAAGCAATAAATAAAAGGACACAGGAAGCAATAAATAAAAAGAACACAGCGAAGGAAAGAAGAATATTGATTTCAAGGATTCATGGCAAAATCTTAAATCATTAAATCAATCGTCTGAATAATTGAGAATATAAAAAGTAACTTTTTATGTTCCCTAATTTTCAAGAACTTAAAGAAGAGAGAACAATTAATGACAAATTTAATTCGTATTATGATTTTATGTAAATAAATATGTTTAAAACGAATAATCTTATTTTCTAATGTCTATGTGAATTGCTTTTCTCCTTGGTCGGAAAAAGTTATTTTAGTGATTTCAATTGGAATTCCTTTTAAATTAAAACATGCATTAATATGCGTTTCGATTTCACTATTCAAATGAGCATCATAAACTTTTTATATTCTCTCTTAAATGTTTTATGCTGTATTTCTTCGTCTAAAAAAGAAGTGCTTCTACAATTATTGCTTTTAAAAAATGTAGTAGAAGTAACAAAAAGTAGAAGTAGAAGTAAGAAAGTAACAAAAAGTAACAAAAGACAGAATACGAAACATGTAGAGCATATAAAATTACAGTGCCATTAATTATTCATGGTTCACAAAAATTATAAATTAAAAACTTTAATGAAATAAAATAAGAACTTATCAAATTACGAATTCTATTAGCATTTCCCTCGAAATATACTTTTATGATATGTATTTCATTAATCAAAGTTTCAGAATAATTCTATATTGAGAATAAATATCTTCATAAGAGCTCCTTTACTATTTTTTTATTTATCTGTTAATATCAGCAAGATTAATAGATAAATTTACTTATTATTCACTTATTCACTTAATTTTTGAGAAGTGGCTATAATTTACTTTAGAAACATATACTTATTTTTAACTCTATAAATTTTTTAATTATTTTATTTGAAGAAGGAATTTTTTTTACAGAGTAACTAATATGATGATATTCGAAATTGTTGTTTCAGTATTTAAAATTAATTTTAAAATAATGGCTTTAGCATACATTAACATCTCTAAACTTTTACTGATTGAAGCAGTTATTATTGATTTTAAATAACAAATTCAGGCTATTTCAGATACTTAGAAAACTTTTTTACATGCATACATAAACGGGTAGCTCAACTCGATATAAGTAGCTGTATTTGTAAAATTGTTGTATAGAAATTAGTTTTAATTAAAACGAGATAGATTGAATGCGAAATTTACTGCGTTTTACTACAGGAATTAATCAATATTAAATATTTTTTATTTTAATATTTCAGATTCTTTTTATAAATGTAAAATAATCATAGAATTTAGCTGCAATAACAACATGCGACAAAGAATCATTGACTTGATTTTATATCTAGAGTCAAAATTTCCTACTTTCATAATCTTTATATAAATACGAACAAAAATATTTATCAAAGTATCATATTATACAGCATATATCTATCGATACCTCTCCTAGCTATACATAAGAATGCTTCCTTTGTTATATGATACTATATATTGCATGTTACATTCTCTTTGAAAAGTTATGCACTATATTTAATTTTTTTCTTATATTTGCTTTGAAATACATATTGTTTAATGGCGAATTTAAACTGAGGAAACTGAATACAACACCAGTGAAGAGTGAAAATTCTATATTAATTTCGCGAATAAAATCCATTATTTAGAATTGAAAGTGAATTTCGTTTTAGCATCTTTTTAAATGGAAAAATTTTCAGAGAAGTACATAAAAGATGCTGAAAGTATTTTTTATTCGAAGTGTAAATTTTCTAGTAGTATATGAATGTTGAAGTAACTATTTAGCTACAGTTACTGCTTGAATTTAATGAGCTGTCTCAATGAATCTGCTGACATATAGTACGATTTCCTAAAAGTTCCGTATTTTAAAATTTTCCATACATTTCGTTTAACTACCGTTTAAAGTCACTAAAATTCCTTGGAGAGTACTAGGTTTTATTTCACGAACAATTTATTTCTATTTCAGCATTCTGAAATATACTAGTTAAAATTATCAAAGGTTTTATTTACGAGCTATTTTAATTCAAAATAATTGTATTTTTTAAGTGTCCCAATATTATGTTTCTGGTGTGTCTTTCCTTAAGAGGTGGTTAAATTTCTGCGACAGAGGAATAATTCTTATATAAAGATCTGGTTCAAATTCTTGTCACTAGAATATACAATCATCATTAGGAAAATATTATAATCATCGATAAATTGGAACTTGGGAACGTTCACGACCCTCCACTGTACATATCTCCATAAATGTGAAAAACAAGTTTTTCGATTTGTTTCTGTCTGTCTCAGAACACGTAAGTCACAACTGCTTTTCGATAGTATTATAAATGGGGCATATACTATCTGTAGTAAATTTGTAGATTTTTGTCCAATTTTAAAAGAAATCCGTTGAAAGGAAGTCCATCTGTCCGGGTATCGGAATATAACTTAAGACGATATCTTGAATAGAACAGTGCGAGGAAGACTAAAACTTGTATAGAAAATTAACATTCGTATTGTATCTATCTGCCAAATTTGGAACCAAATTAGTCAACACTTCGACCATTTGCCAGTCTGTTCTTTCATAAGCATATAAATGCTACAATTCAAAAAATGCAACGATTTAAATATATTAAATTTGGCATGTGACTTTGTGACAGCAATTGTACTTCTATGTCAAGTTTCGGTTTCAATAAATGGGAAAAAGAGACTTACAAAATAATATACATGGGATTTCATTTTCTGTCTTTTGTATTTGAACCGCACTCCATCAATAAATTTCAAAAAGTAATCATGAAAATGCTTCTTAATAGGCTGTTCCGCAACTATTGTTCGCCTAAGGCATGTAATTAATAATGTACAAGTAATTTCATAATTTAGTATACGAGAAAATTTTATGGGGATCATCCCTGCTGATTTAATTTTAATTTTTCTTTTAGAATTTTAAAAGTTTGTTTTTCCTAGTTCCGATTTCGATAAATAACCAAAATTATAGGGAAAGAAAACTAATGAGAAAGAAGGAATACGCCAACTCGGACATTACACGCTAATTGGGCGGTACTGCAATTTTCTTTCCTGAATATAAAAATTCACTCACTGTATATCGCTAAGTGACGAATTGAGAATTAGAAAACTGATTTTTTATCCCACTGAATTGAACTGTGGCTCAGCTAGGTTTTTTGCCACCAACTGTTCCCTCAAGGATAATTTCCCTCTTTTTATTTTTTGTTTCCCACTTTTTCCTGTTTGTTATTTTATGGTTTCAGTTCTGTTTTCTAACTTCATAGGGAAAATTTCATCTTTTTAATACATATTGTCTTCTTTCTTATTTTAGAAGTAAATGTAAAAAAATACGTCATTAATGTTACTTAATACGTTTCAGTGGGTTACTATTAAAATTTTTGTGAAACTACTATTAGCAAACAGTCACTATACACAAATAAAAATGTTATATCTAGTGAAATTTTCATTTCTAATTAATTGTCTTAACTATAGTACTTCTATCATTAAATAAGTAAGCACTTGAAGTTACTTTTTTTAACCTTAATTTTATACCGTACTCATCCTCAAGAAAATAAATTATTTCAGTTGGATAATGAATATTGGATTACATCTGAAAGAAATCATTATGTACGAATACCTCACTACAAAATAAGGATTTCGGACTATATTTGATCCCTAAATATTCAAAAGCTTTAAAGTTAATTTTTTACAGTAACAGATATATTTGAAAAATACTCTTAATGCAAATTCTATAATAAAAATTGTATAACAAGTATGATGTTATTTGCTTTTAATTCTGTTGAACACGTTTTATTCATGCTCAGCATATTAAAACTTTTAGTATAACGAGAAAGAGAGCTATTCAAAAAGTTTAATAATAGCTTTCTTAGTTTTGAAAAATTCGAAAAACAGAATGATTTGAATGTTTCATTTCGGCTTAAATACACTTCATATTTGTTTAAAATGTGAAATTATTAGGAGTTTCGAAACATGCAATTCTCATTTATCATATTTACTTAATTTTGTGACATATTTTATAAATAAATTTTATTTACTTTATAAATTAAAATAGTTTATGTACTGTAAAATGAGTGAGAAGAAAAATTACTGTTCCTTAATTGCTGTGTGATGATTCAGTTTCTTGTATTTTGATTGAAGCAATAGAAAGACATAGATTTTAAATGACGTCTTGATAGATACGTACCTTCGTATATTATAGATTTAATAACCGTAATTAACTTTGACTTTTCTTGAAGAAAGTTCATTTTTAAGAAAAAAAATTATCTAACAGGAAAATGCAATACACTACAAAAATTAAAACCACATATAATTTGAAAAATTAAATTTAAAATCAATGCATGTAATTGTTGTCTTTTTAAAGCAACACATAATGTTAAACTAACCCTCGAAAGTATACTCTTAAACTGAAACATCTAAGCTGATCTTTAATAGAATATTCGTTATTAACTTACTCATCTCAACTGTTCGTGGATATAATATAGCTTATAATCTCATAGATCCTCTATCATGGCCGACCGTCAGAGCACTATACCTCTATCTGGAATGTCGCAGGGTTTCAAATTGTCCTCCCACGTCCTTACGATTTGACGGCACAGTAAGGTGCAAATTGATAAAGTTTGCAGTAGCGAACATCACCTTGGACCATTCATGTACTATGAGTAATAAGCCATTAGTTGGAGAAAACGCATTACGAATTATTGGCGCGGTGACACGCAAACGTGTATATCCACGTACTACAAGCAATAAACGTATGGTATGCGACACCAGATTTATAAATTATTGCATTGAAAAATGTGATTATGATTTAAAATTATAGGATATAAAACATCCAGAAAAAAATGTGCTACGCAAAAAAAATACTTTAAATAAAAAAAATTGTATCATATTCAAATAGATAAATTGAAAATTTATTTTCAGTCATGCCTAATATAATGGAAGGAATTAATTTTATAAAAATTAGTAGGAAGAATTTTTTTGTGCTTTATCAGGTAAAATTCTGTTCGTAAGACGAGGTTCGATTACTTTTGATCAAAGATAGAAGGGGAAGAAAGTTTCAGTTTCTCTTTCCAATTTTAAACTATAATTTCATAAAGTTTGGAGCTATGATAGTGACAAAGGGCGGGAAAAATTGTAGGTGATAAGAGATTTCCGACTTAGTATCGAACGTTTAAAGAAAAATTTAGCCGGAATTAGGGGTTGAAAATAAATTTCCTGTTCCCAACTTCTAGGAAATTCCATTTATCGAAACGCTTATGTTACAAAAATTGTTATGATAAAGCAATCATGAGTAATTTGAATTTCATTTTATTTTCAATAGTAAGGAGTTATGAGAAGATTAAAAATTCAATACTCTGGCATTTTCATCCCTTTTGGGTTCAAATTAAGAATCAAAATGATGTTTGAGTAATTTATTTATCTAAACTACTTTTTCTTCTTTCACTTTATGTACGTGAGTGATTGAAACTGTATACCACTTTTTTTATTTGTTTGAAATTGACTAACACTTATTTTAGGTATTCAAATTGTGTTGATATTTTATTTAATTTTATATATTGTTATATACCTAGATAATAATTTTAATTTATTCGTGTTTCAAAAATAATTAGTTTATAATCAATCGGACTCCAACTTTATTTCTGAGTTGCAAAGTTTGATATTTTTCCGCGATGCTCGCTAACATGTTCCGAATCTAAACGCCATTATTTTCTTTTTATAAATATATAACATGCGTGTTAGATTCCCCGTCGCTGACGGGATACACCTTTTCAGAGTTCTACGCATGAGATGCTCAAAATTACATAGGATGCTCGTCATTTTTAGCTCCCTTGTTCATATCTAATATTAATTAAACCTATATTCCAAAACAACCTTGGATTTCTGGGCTTTGGTTATGTCAATTGCAATTGTTACTCTGGTAGGCTTTTCTCTCTGTAAACGGGTTGATATAGATATTGCATTTAAAAATATTTTGATTAAATTTCTCGGTAGAGCTGCAGTGGTTCTGTTATAATCATAGAGCAGATAGTTTTACTCTTCTTTCCTGTTGCATCAATCAATGATTTAGGGAGGATTTTATTAATTGCCATTGAGACCAGTTCGTTCGCTGTGGATATTGACTGTGTTTAATTTTAGTTAAATAGTTTTGTTGTATCATATCCATGAAGCCGTAAAATTGTGAAGTATTAAAGACGTCTTACATACTCTTAAATCATTTTGCATATGAAATTTTCTAATGGAGACCAATCACATGGCCTAATGACGTTAGTACAACTGTAAATGTTTGGTTCATTTATCGTATAAATATCGCGTCATTACAACTTCATTTTTTCACTCTATAACCATTGAGCAAATGTTGCATTTTTTTTTACTTTTAATAATAGAAGAAAATTTTATAGTGAGCCAGTTGACGAAACATCGAGAAAATTTTGAACCTTAGTGGCAACAATGTAATCTTGGAATTTAGGCTAAAAAAATCAGGCATTTTAAAAATAAGCAACAAAAATTTGCATGTTTATTAAAAGGAATTTATTTATTTTTTAAACTGTGAAATATTTTTTGCTTGGTTATCATAATTTTACAAATTACTGCAGAAATACGTCAGAAATTCAAATAAATTCTTATTTAATTCAAATTATAAAAAATGCGCTTCAATGTGCACATCCCCCCACCAAATTGCATATGTACCAAATTTAATATCTATAAGCCAAATAGTCTGGTTTATAGAGAGGCAACTCACAGAGATATGCGTTCATCTTTCTTATTATTAAAGATAAGCTCAGTTCAAGAAAGTTAACTCAATGAGATAAATTTCTCTTTCGAAGTGCTCCATTAATCTCATTTAGTAATCATTTGGGGAAAAAAACGAAGTTTCCTGTGTGTGTGTGTGTGTGTGTGTGTGTGTGTGTGTGTGTGTGTGTGTGT
>JAOUZG010016694.1:132539-169673 GCA_026289955.1 Argiope argentata | reverse complement strand
TGTGTGTGTGTGTGTGTGTGTGTGTGTGTGTGTGTGTGTGTGTGTGTTCATATCTTCATTTCAGAAGTAGATTGCGAAATTCTGCTCTTTATATTATGCATTTTACAAAAAAATTCCAAATATAAATGTCAATATTTAAACTCTGAGAATGACTCATATCATCGTTATTCGATTGTCACCAGCTATCAGAAAGAGCAACTGGAACATTTTAAGAAACAGGATGAGGTAAATAAATTAATTAAACTAGCAATTCATAATTGTTAATAAATCCAGAGAAAACATGCCAAATGATATCAAATAAATCTTAATTAACAAAATAATTATAAGGAGTATTAACAAAATTTTTACAACAAAACTTTTAATGCTGTTTACTGATTTTTTTGACTAGTAATGAAGCCTGAGGGGACAGTAATCCAATATATTGTTTTCTTCAAACCAAATTAACTTCTTTTAATTGTATTTATGATTCAAAAATAAGAATAAACATTATGCATATTTCAAGCCAAGAGTGCTTGTTATGGCATTCAGATTCCATGTGAAAATCAAATTATTGGCATTTGGTAATCTTTTCAAGTTCTTTGTCAGATTTGTGAAACAAAATGACCAGCATCTGTTCTAAATGAGTTAGAGAAAACTTTTAAAGAGAAATGATCATTGAAAAAAGGTTTGAAAAATTCTGTGAATTGCTTCCAAGAATGGACTTAATAAGGTGATTATCGATATTTTCATATGCCAGAAAATTTGCTTAGAATGAACCTTAATGATTCAGTTATTTCGATTAATGAGTAAGAACCGATAGGCTTTGTTATTTCTACAACATAAAAGGAAATGCTTTTATCTTTAGAATTAATGTTACAGTATTATTTGGATTTAGTAAATTCCATAATTCCATTACCATTCACATAGTGATATGGAGTTCAAGTGGCACTGTTTTTTGGGTAATAATTTTCATTACGTAGAATTTTCATTATGAATAATAATATAATAAATTAAGCCTAAATTAACCTCCTTTTTTACAAAACTTTAGTGGTGAACCAAATAGAATATACTTGCACTACATACTACAGTCAATTTTTGATTACCACAATCTTAAATGCAGGGAATACATTTGGGGTTATACAGCAACTAAATGGTTATCAACAAATTACAATATCAATACACCATAAAAACCCCATAAAAAACGAAAAGAATATAAACTATTTGAAGAATGTTGTTCCTTAAACGTGAAGGTTTTAAATAGTTTGTATTTAAAAATATAAATTGCTTTTTAAAGTTCAATCTTATTATCTTTTAATACATAACCCACAAGCTATGAATTCAACAACATGAATTATAAAATTACCTGCGTCTGAGGTCTTAAGCATTTAAGCCGTTTTGATTGTTATTATATATCTCCGCTTCAAAAATGATGTAAGTCATGTCTCCTACTTATAAGAACATCAAAAGATTACTGTACTGAAGAGATAAGAAGTCCAGGACAAAGAATAAACAACTACTAAACCTAAGTAGCCGTAGCTGTCTGCTACAACAATTTCACCAAATGAATGATGGAAATGCTGAATCAGCATGAGCTTTATTTTTTCTTCAATCATGATTTCTAGGTTGGATTTAGGACCATTTTCCTTTTCTTAGCCTTATAAGATGGGTTTTCTTAAAAGAAATAAAGAAAATGTTGGAGAACTGTATTCGAACAACTCGTTAAATCACAGACGAAAGCCATAAAATTTTAAAATATGTGTTAAAAACTGAATCAAAATGATCACTGCTGGAATTGCTTTAAAGCCAGTTAACTCTGTCGATTTGTAAAAACAGCTAAATCTTATTAAAGTAGGAAGTTATTTCTTAAGAAAAACGAAGAAAAAGTACCTAGAACCAAAGAAATTAAGCCGTAAATCTGAACTATTGCAAATTGCTAGATATAGTCTTATTAAAGTGGTCGAAATACTTATAAATGATAATCATAATAAATCTGTGTTTAGTGAAAGGAAATACTAAATATACGCGTACATAATAATTGCAAGGAACTTTTTGGATATTTTTCAGCAAAACAGTTTATAAAGCAGTGGGTCATTTCATCATCTTGTTGACTTTCTTTGAAAACTAGATATTGGCATTCTCTTTCAAAGTCTAGACGATATAGTTTTCGTTATTTTCTATAATATCACGTAATAAAAGTTAGATGGGCAAAATCATTTATTACTTTTTTCTGAAGCTTTACCCGTTTTTGAACTCTAATAATGATGTTGAAACATATATAGGGCAATAATAAATTGGCTTCATATTTTATATTTATTTCTAAAGAAACATGATACATATTTCCCCAGTTTAATGACATTCCACACTACTCTAACTAGAATAATGAGATTTTTTTCAGTACTGTGAAGTCTCGATTTATAGAGTCCTCCATTTTATGAATGCAGGTTATAGAAAAAAGAAGTCAATTCTTATGGTTTTGAAACAGCAGATTTCATAAATGGCATGTCGAACATTTTTAAATAGTATCATCATACTGTTAAAACTTTATACTTAAAAAATATATCCCCACTGTTTAAGTTGTGTGTTATTTCTACCTTTTCATATTATGAATATTTTTTTTAATTCATTCAATTTTAAACTAATTTAAAATTAACATAAACATTCCATTATTCCTTGAATTACTAGAAATTGAATCAATATTAAGAAGCTATAATTTTTTATGCAAACATTTTTTATTAAATTATTTTTTTTAAAAAACTCTTGCTCAAGATAAAATTATTTTCTATACTTAATTACAGCAAAATATTTATTAATTTACAGCATTGTTGAAATTTTTCGAAAAATAATTGAAAATTGTCATAGATTTTAAACTTTATCTCTAATCAATAGTTATATGGATAGTTGTTCTTAAAAAATCATTAGCAGTTATTTCTAGAAAAAAATTAGCATCTTCTATATAGGCCTCATATTTCGATAGAATACATATCGACTCAAAGAAATTGATCCTTGTTTAAGGACATAGCTCTATGAAAGTCTTAAACTTATGACTTTCTAGTCTGTATTCAAAATTTAAGACTCCAGGCTCTATCGTAGATAAATACCAATAAACTATGTTCTTTCGTGCACTTATCTCCTTTGTTTTTCTAACTGAAATCGATCTTTGATTACCGCTTTCATATCATTATCTAAGCATATTTCACAATACTTTGCAAAAGAAAGAATTTTTATGCATAGAATTGTGTAATTGTCCTGAACAAAAAATTTGCTTTATGAAATATAACTGGTCATTGAGAATTTAAAAAAGTTATGAGGTTAATTAACCATAGCCTCAAGCACCTGTCATAAATCAAGCATAAAGACATTCATGGCGAAAAGTAAACAATTCCAACTTAATCATCAATAGTCCTTTTATTTTAATAAATATTTCAAAATGGTCGTGCATAAGGGACTTTTATCCAGCCCCCAAGGTCCCTTCCATTAACTAAAATTTTAAATACAATGAATTATAAATTTACTGATAAGCCTTGCACACCAGCTTTAATTGGTTTTAATAGTCAGAAAGCAATTTCATATAGTTTACATACTTTCAGAAAGTTGTAATAGAAGAAAGTCAATCAGAAAGGAATTTTACAAATAACCATTACCTTTTAAATAATTGTTATATCGTTAGATACATGATTTTTAAAATGATATAACTTCATTTAAAAAATACTTTTAACGACTGAGTTATTTTAACCAACGTAATACAATTTATACAAAATAAGAATAGTCAACAAACAGAGGAAGTGATTTAAAATAAAATGATCGATCATTATTATTCTGCCTACGATAAAAACCGTGCAAGTATAATTTTTTGTTACTGAAGGAATATATATAATTGAAGTTATATAATATTTATATAGTAGAAAATTGATGCCGCATAAAAAAATTCTCCTGTGTTATCATTAAAACTGTGCATCATTTTAACCATTTAATTAAAACCCTTTAAATTCAACTCGAGCAAATAAGATTATTACACAGTAAATATAATAAAGGAAACATTTTAATATGATTTCAGACTGAAAATGCCAATTTGTTTGCACTAATTTTAATTTTATTGTAATTAATAGTTTCCGCATTATTTAAAGTAGTTGCATCAAATTTATTCAATAAACACTTTTAAAAACATTATTTCGTTTAATAAATATTTTTTGCCTCCCAAGCTGGCTTCCATCATCTTACTTCTGTCATTTGAAATAAAACGACTGGACTAAACAAGGAAAAAAACTTTAAGAATTAATTAATGTAAATGAAATAAATTGCATCTAAAATAATTAATCATAATATTCCACTGTTCATTTTAAGAAGATTGTCTGTTGTACTGTTGAATAAATGTTTTTAAATAATCCAAGGACAATTTTAACTCAAATTATAATTACTTAATTTAGCTGTAAATAAAACTAATTAATTACTTATTATTCCTTAATGTTTTCATAGCCATATTGAGTTAAAACTCAGTCATGAAATTATTACAACTATGTATAGTTAAACTTAGACTAAACTTGCTTGTTTTTCAAAGAGAACTACAAAATCGTAATATTGAATTCATGGCTCCTTTTTTCTAAAAGAACTAACAAGAATAGTACAGTGACGCAAACGGTATATCAATTTAAATATATTTAACAGGTAATTACAAATTGTATGATACTTCTTGAATATCAAATCTCTCTTTCTTTTTTTAATTGAATGCTAAAAAATGTTTTTTTAGAGTGATGTATATTTTAAAGATAAGTCATTGAACAAACAGTCAAAAATTGATTCTAATGTCATAGTTTCTACAATGCATTTACGTATGATTAAGATGGGAACAGTGTACATAGAAAAATCATAAGCCAGTTTCCCCTTTCTAGTAATATAGGGTGGCGGTTTGAAATGAAAAATGTGTTAATACTTCTAGATAAACATTATATATATATATATATATATATATATATATATATATATATATATATATATAAGTTAAACCTAAAAGTTAGCCCAGGCAAAAAAGAGAATGAGTGTATGCCTGATAGTAGTAAATATGTCTTCTGAATCTTTTCTACATAAATATATTTAATCCCGCCAATTTCTTCCAAACTATAATTACTATGAATTAATACTCACATTTTTATATGTATTATTAACACAGATGAGATTCTTCAGAATCCAATAAAAAGTGTGTAGAAAATTGAGAATAGTACACAATTTACACAAAAATATTTCTATGAAAAATTCTTTTAACACTTTGCACTCCGACAAGTAATTAGATGCAAAGTTATTTACCTAATACAAATATCTGTTTATTGCTATGAAAAATATACATAATTTTGTTAAATCGAATTTCTTTGAAAAATTAATCTACATCTGTTAACCATTATATAGGCGTTTTTAACAATTAAATTTGAAAAATAAATAAATAAAACGTCAAAATGATGCTTAATCTTGGATGGTGAATTCAAAGGGTTAAATATGGATTATTTCGAATTATATGATTCAAAGAAGTTTCTATATATGTTACTCTTAAGTATACGGATGTTATTTGTTCTTAGTATAAGGATTATATTAGCTGAAATAGAAAAAGATATTATTGATATGAATAAAACATTGTTGCATGATAATATTTCTTAATTAAAATCAATAATAATATTAAAAATTTTGATTATTTACATATTAAATACAATTGATATTTTTTTGTAATTTTTGGTTGCAAGAGCCCTTTTTTGTTTTATATCAATATAAAATCAGAAAGAACAGATAAAATATAATTTTATAGGTAAAATTTTAATAGCTAACATTGAGGGATATTGTATAGAAGAATGATTACACAAGTTAAATTTGATCAGTGATCCAATCAAAATTTTTCACTCTTAATTCAAAATAAAAGAATATTACTTAATCATCTCTAAAAATACTCATCCTGAGGTATTCTAAAACCATTTTTGATTCCTTTCGTAAATGAAAGCTATGGAGAAAGATAGATTGTGGCATATCCACTCATTTTAAAATACATCGTTAAATATTCTCAATATTTAAAAGTTTGTTTGCGTCACTATAATTCTGTTAACATAAGAGGAAATCTTAAGAAAAATTCTATTACAGAATTATAGCGCATTGTCTTCAGTTAAATTCATCAACAATGCTCATCTTCATATGAAAACCCTCATTACTAATAAGCATTTAATGAAAGTTTTCAGATACTGGTTCTGTTAATGTGGACATAAATCACATTTTACAAATATTTAAGGCTCCAAAAATGATTAATTATATAAAAAGTGATATATGTTCATCTTTTAATATACTCTGTTGGATTCTAATTTGCTTCATTTATGATTAAGACATAAATGTAAGATTAGCAACAGAAAAAAATCTTCAAATTATTCAATTCCAATGTGTATGGAATTAATATGTCTTTACCAGAGTTGCTTTATTAGATCTATTTTGTATTTCAATTTAGTTTCGCTTAATGCACCACTAAAGAACTTTACAAATTGCAATAATTGTATATGGTAGGAAATATAGCACATTTTATTTAATTATTTAGAACTTGGATCCGGATTAATGACAGCAGAAATATTCTAGCAATTATTTAAGCAATCTATACCTCAAAGAGAAGATTTGCAGAAGAAACTTGTCAATATTTATATTATGCTGGAGAAATATCTCTCTCAGCTTTTTATCTACTCATTCAGGGGTGCATATGAATATTTATATTATTGCAGTCAGACAGTATATCAAATTCCTATGGCATATTTTTTTAAAAGCTCAGCAACTAAATTTTTGAATTAATGACCTACTCTTTCTAATTTATTAATTTCCACTTTATGATTACATTTAACCCTTACCATTTAGAATAGCTTTAACATTATAACATGTATCTATTCATATTTTCCATTATTTTAAGCTTATGTACTCAATGCATTAATCAATTTTATTTTTAAAAATTAATAAAATCAGGTTTTATCATTATACAGTTAATCATAAATTTCCTTTTATTGAAACGTTTAATTACTTCAAATTATTAAATATTAATTGCATTTGTCTGCAATCTGTCTGCCTCTCATGTTGAGACCATACTGAAATATGCTACCTGATTTAAATTAATGTAAGTCCTTGACGAACATGAACTATTTTCAGAAAACAAACGTTTAGATTTTTTCAATCAATTTTCTGAAAAATATTTTTTACAAAGCATATTTGCTTGAAGATTATTTCAAAATATTTCAATTGCAAAGTTGTATATTTTGAATTCAAACAGGTAATATTCTATATTTTTCTCTTTCTTACAACATAGGATACACATTAATTATTATTTTCTAGTTTGATTTAAAAAATTGTAGTTATTTAGTTTTGGATTTACTTTTATATTTTATACAATGTGACCGGTAGAAGAGATGATTAATTGTTTGAAATTATAAATCAATACCGCAGCCTACTTCCTCAATCACTTATGAAGTTTAGAGCTTCCAAGTTACTCAAAATGACTACTTTTGATGAATTCTTTCTAAAGATTTTAATAGTGTTTCGATGAACTCCCAAAAAAGTAATTCTGAGTTTTCGTATGCAAGATTAAACAATATGAATAAAAATGTATACACATATCATCAAAAGAGAAAGTGAATATCCAAAGGAATAACCTAAGATTTGAAGTGACAATAACCATGGGGACTCAAAAGCCTGTTGTCCTAATTCATTTACACATATTGATGGTTCTATTTAAAGGAAAATGGCTAAAAAAGTTACTTCATTTTTTTATTTCATTCTAAATTAACAGAACAATTTATTACCATCAAATTAGCATGATAAAATCTCTAAATCTTAGTGTTATGATATATTATAAAGTAGCAATATCACGAAACTTAATATTTATTTTCGCTTGTTTTTTTTAATCATATCATCACAAATATTTTTAATCTTGACACCATATAGATAAAATATATTTTTTTACGCATTCCAAGAAAATTGAACTATATTTATTGATTTTCACACTATTTCAAATCCTTTCCATAAGAAATGTTAGGGACCATCTCCTTATGTTTGATTCCTTCTTATAGTAATGGAGTTCTGATTCTGTGTTAATGGGTCCAAACTTGAAGCTTGTTTACTGGATCAATACCACTGAGTGAAACCATAATCCATACGGACCGTCGACGGGGATCACTTGAGCATAATCTGATATAGAATGTCTGTGACACTCTACTAAGGATTGTTGGTCTCAATACACCTCTCCGTCACCTACAGGAGTCCAGATTAGGCCTTCAGCAAGAGTGGTCGGTAATTTATATAATCCTAATCAACACCCCCTTGCGGAATAAGAAAACAAGCGCAGTGGAAATAACAGGATCCTTGAGGAGAATTATCATTCTATGATATAGTGATTACAGACGCAAAAGCAATTATTCCCAACCACAACATTTTTCTGAAGTTTCCCGGCTGAGCACTTTATCTTCTTTTGCTGACATTTTCTTTATGAAATAAATTTCGAATAACAAAAAGAAGTTGGTTAAATCCGAAAAAAATATGTATAGTTTTTACTAAATATGGTGAAAAGTTGTATAAAAATTTTTTTGGCTTCCCTGAAGGTTGATTTTTACATATTACCGAAAACAATTTTTTATACATCTCTCACAGTGTAAAAGTATCAAATGATAAAATGCTGCTTCTTTCATAAATTTCTGGACAAACAAAATGTTTCAAGTTTGCAGACATATGCTTATTTCTAAATTTAGGAACAGAATTATGTATATAAATATTTATTTCAGAAGTGCAAATTTGATCAATACAGCAAAACCAATCTAATGTAATATTTCCCTCTTGTTCAACTTCGAATCATCATTATTTCAAAATTAAAAGGTAATCAAAATATTTTTTTATTTTGTTTTACTATTGTTCAACTTTGATTTGATAAGGAAGAGAAAAAAATTTTTAGAAGCTGAACAGTTAGATATTCCAGAGAAGTACTGGAATGTCTAGCAAGAAAATAAAATTCTTTGCACGCAATTTGCGTTTTCTAAAAGAATGATATACTTCAGTAACAGAGAATTTTTGGAAACACGGAAGCACGTTGTATGTTGCATGTAATCACAAGGCACAAATACGAGCATACAAATGCTATTTTCTGAATATCCTGCATCTTTATGAGAAGTGAGTGTGAAGAAGGGTTTAGTGGCGACGAATTACAAGATCTTTATTTCCCTGAGCAGAAATGCGGAAAATTGGTATGTATACAAATGATACAGAAATTATCGCTTTGTCTAATTTTTAATGTTATCCTCCGTCTAGTGGAAGGACAATCTGTCCAGAATTCATCGTTTCAAATATTGACATGTAGAGAATATTATGACATAATAACCTGTCAGCATGTTGAATTCGTGGTGTCTATAGATTGTAACAAAGTTTAAATGGACAACTACACAATCGTCCACTAGAATTTTTTCAGCCAGTCCTTAGTTCTGTCAATCTCAAATCCACAATATTTAAGAAATTTAATTTGGATAGGTGATTGCCTTTTTAATCTAGAAAAAACATTAAAGTTCAAAGTGAGGGATCTATTGAAATACTTGAATAATATTTTGAAATGAATAATTCAAATTCAAGAACGTATTTTTTCACTTCAGTCAATGAAGTAAAAGATTTTAATATTCTCCGCGCAGTGGCAAATTTTTATCTTCCATTTTTAACAATATATTAGCCATTACACTTGCAACGAAGCAACAGGAAAAGATAATGCATTTATTAACAGGGTAATAAGAAGAAAGACAATTTTGTACCATTAGGAAATAAAATGCTGAAGATTTTTTATAACTAAGCATAGGGAAAGCCTATAAAGAAAAATATTTATAAGTTAAGAAAACAAAACTTTAGTTTTAAGAAATTGCTATTGTGAACGATGATATCTGAAGAAAACATTTGAAATCCTCGCATGTTTAAGGAAAAACAGTAGCAGAAAATATTCTCTTGAGCTTTCAATTTTCATTAATTCCCAAATGATCATCTATTTTACAAATGATGTACAATGCCTTGTGGATAAGGTACTCGATAAATATTTTATTTCGTATTTCTTCAAAGCTACTGGATTCTGAATATCATTTTTTTTCATCCTAACAACTCCTGCATTTGATAAATTTAACTTCTCTATACCTCCAAAGTTGCAGTTCTTAATTTTCCGTCACAAAATCATCGAATCAAATAATAATTAAGTTGTATTTCAAATTTTATTTTACACCAACTGCTGTTATGAAATCATTACAATAATGTCCCACGTTCTACTGTATAATTATATGGCTTTTCATAAAAGAATTTTTAATTACATTATAAATATTTATCCTGCTTCATTTTATTTAAAATGATAATTAGTTACTTGGATGTATTTTTAATATGATGTTGAGCCATATTTCAAAAAAATGATTAAAATTATGCTTGTAAAATATGCTTGCAACAAACAAACATGTTTATCTAATCTTTGGAAATGGCCAAATTATTTTTAAACAAATCCCAAACAGTTACACGTGATATTGTTTATGGAGGAAATATTGAAAAATTTCTAAATAGTAAGGATACATAAAATTATTTATTCGATATAGATTTTTGAAACTTCAAAACGTTGTGTAAATTATTACTCTAAAGTTTAAATTAAATATTACATTCTCAGAATAAATTTTTGTTTGAAAGAATTTCCAAACTAAACTTTTCAGGAATTTTTAAAATTATAATATTTTTACATAAATTACCACAATAAGATTAAAGACCTCATAAATTATTGATATGGATTAATAATTAGAAATCCAGTGAATTTCATTTCCACAAATAAATTAATCTCTTATACACTTTCTTTCATTATGCACAAATAAATTCATTTTATTGATTAGTTTATTTTGAAACTTGTTGACTAGCATTCTACCAAGAAATAAACACAATTTTATATTTCAGGCAAGTTTTAAATGTATTATTTTTAAAATCTTAAACCTATTTATAAACAACGTCTTTAATTCTTTAAAATATAATTAGAATTAAAAAAGAGTAAAAAAAAGTTGTATCGTTCTTAAGAGCATGAAAATAATTTTGAAATATAATTAAAATATGAGATGTAAAGGAACATAGAATTGAAAGGACTAGTATTAAATGAGAAAAGAAAGTAAACCCAGAGTCTAATTTGCTCTATCCTACTTTCTTAACAAAATTCATTACAAACCATCAGCTTAATAGGAGAAAAAAATAGTGACTTCTATAGAACGTAGAAGAATCTTAATCTAGGGAATTAAACATTTCAAGAATTTGTTTAAACATTAAAGCTTCGGAAAAAACTTGTTTTAATGATGGAGTTAAGTGTATATACTTAAAAATAAATAAAACATTAAAGCTGGCAGCGATAATGAAAAAAAAAAATACTATTTTTGTATATTTGTTTAAATGTAAACGGCGATATAACTTTTTCTGAAGAGAGAGTCATGAAAAACTTTTTTAAAAAAAATTCTAGTCAGACTGAAGAAAACTAAAATTTTCAAAAGCGTATCTGAGCTTATTGTTTTTTTTTATTTAAATAGAAATTTTTTTAATAAACTTCTCAAAATTAATTACGTTTCCGAATTTGAATAAAAATAGCAACTATTTTTCAGTAACACAATAATTACTTTTTTTTGTTGAATTTTTATATTCTCGTATCCGAAGCACAAAGGAAAAGTATTGTAATCATTAAAATATTGGACCTTTTCATAATTCTTCTGACAAAATGATGCCGTTTTTTTATTTTTGGATAACGACAATCTTTCCATGAACATGATTACCGACAAAGACTTTGAGATAGGCGGATGAGAAGTTGATGCGAGAACAAATTTGCAGATTTCTCACAAATTTTGGAAAAAATTTATTCAAAGGAAAATTTTCTGTCTGAGGACAAATGAACACATATTTGGAAAATACAAAAAAATAGATCGATAAAAATTGGTTTTCAATTTGCAGTTAATAAGAGAAGAAAAAAGGAAAGAAGGGTGGATATTAGTATTAAATCGTTATTAAAGCAAAATTAGCAACAATTTTGAATTTTATAATATCTATTTATATATAATAAATTTTAAATAGTTATGAGAAAAAATTTTAAATTAAATAATTTATTAAATAGTAAACTATATTATTTAGGACAATTTGAACACCACGTGATGATAATAATAATCCTTATTCCCATGTTGTTGTTTTTTACATTTTTTCTATCCTTATTGCGGTCACATAGATAGCCGTATGATATTTTTTATTTCTTCGGTTTTATTGCTCTCCAAAATTACTTAATAGAGCTCAAAATCATATGTTAGGTTGCTGAAAAAAAGCATAAAAAGACTTTCTAGGGTCCTCAGAAGCCTTCTTTTTGAGATCGTTGTGAGGTCGTATTAGGTCAAGGACTTTTAAATAATTTTCTCTCCATTTCGAATTTTGATGTGGTTCCTTTTCTAGTACTCAACATCATGCAGGGTATAATAAAAGCAATTTATAATAGTGGCATATGCCATCCGTTTCAAGTTCTGATTGTGAAATATGGAGCTCCTATTTGAAATGCGACACCGATTGAATCATTAGATAAATAATTTTTTTCTGATTTTCTGAAATCACTTGCACTTTTATCTACATATTATTGCCGTGTAATATGGAAATCAAAATAACATTCCTTTTTTACTCATGTACGTTTGAAGTAGTTGTAATTTTCTTCTGAAATCCAAATAAAGGAAATGTATGTATTTCTCCTTTAGTTCCATTTGATACAAAGGGTAATTCATTTTACGAATTGTTTCTAGTATTCTTTTTCTTTAATAGTTTAAGTGATAGGTAATAAGATGTTTAACAATTATCTATAATGATAATATATCCTTATTTTTAAAAGTTTTGCATCAATCTCATAGCAGTTTTGCTTACACTATTATCCCTTTAATCAGGATAGTCAGGCTAGAAACATGTGATTGTTTTGTATAAAATACTTCTGAATGTATTATAGGAAATAACTTTTTTTATGCTCGAATATTTGTTTATCTAACATAAATGGTTGCCAAAGTAAAGTTTTTATTTCTCATATATTCTTTTAAAAATTACAGTTTCTAAAAGGTTTCAGATTTCTAGCAAATTTGGAAAGCTGTCCTGTACCATAGAAGTTTTCATAGTTTTCTCTAAATTTTCAAAACTATATTTAACTAGCATTTGTTCAAATTTTGAAACCTTTAACTGTTTGCACATCTTCAGACAACATCGGAGACTCTCATCAGTAAAAGAATTTTGCGATTTATTTCTTTTTAAATATATTGTGAGTAGTAATTTTAACGGTTCTCTGATTCTTCACATTCACTTTGGATATTTTGTTATTTCCACACAACAAAATAAAACTTAATTTCAAGCAAAGACCAATATAAGATTTAATTTATATGCTTTTAGTATCTAGTTCTTATATAAATTTTTCCTTAATTCTATCGATATACATAACAGTTCTTTTTTTTTAATATTTCATATAAGACAGTAACAACAAACATATATACCTGGTGGAATTCAAAATTTTTAATGTTCCTAGGGAAGTATTTGAATTTTTCCTTGACTGAAGCTCTTATATTCTATAAGGCATTGCTTTCGATCCTTGTGCTTGCCGTCTTCATTCAAAAATAAATATTTTGTCAACTGTCTGCATCGAAAAGGCTAAAACCATCAACTGATTTCTCATCTTATTTTGTGACTGAAAGTGATTATATATGAATAAATTAAGAGTCTATTCTTCATCTAAATCAATAATTAGCTAATTCGTCATAAATATTTTGCTCAGGGTTTGAAACTTCTGAAGACATTTTTTGTAATAGTTTTGTTTCTTTTTAATAATTCTAACAAAGAAAAATCATTAACTTTCAATAACTAATATGTCCTTTCAAGTCAGAAAAGGACATATCCTTTCAAGTCTAAAAAACTATTGACATGAGGAAGCTCAAGTTGGTATTTCACGCCCTTTAACTGAATTCCAATGAAGAAACGAAAGAGTTTCCCTCCATGGTGGCGTATTTTCAATATGACTTTGTATGCAGCTAGAAGGGATTTCATTCTTAACAATCCAAAGAAAGTAATTATTTTAAAACTATCTTGATTAGGCGTGTTAAAAATTTTTTGTATCACCCAGATTTAAAAAATATTTTATAAAATATAATTCAATGTCCTGGAAACAAAAGATCCAAAAAATATCGATAATCTCACTTGAATCTCTAATCTGAGACATAAAATTGAGTTCAAAACTAGGCTCATGCCACAGAGCAAAGAACAAAATTCACGTTCACTTTCTTAATTCGAGGTGCAGAATAGCGTACCTATATCCCTTCATAAAAATATTGTCTGGGCTGACGTTATAATTTAATTCCACAAATTTAGTTTGTTTTAAGAAGATTGAACAAAGAAAACTTTCTATAATATGATCATAAAAGTATGAGTAATACTCTATAAAATATAAATAAAGTGGAAAGAAGAGAAAAACAGCAGAACAGGATAAGCATTGAAGTATGAAGAGAATTTTTTTAAAGATATAAAATTAATTTTGCAAGGAAATGGATTTTATATGTTTAATTTTCATTAAAGTATAAATAAGTATAAAGTAATAACGAAGTCATGAATAAAAAATACATATAGAGCATATATGCGCTACTTTTTGAGCATCCGAATTTAAAATTATGGATTTAAAAATTATGATTTGAAGAAATGGGAATAATTCATAATTTAACTGTATAAAATCAAATTATATATTATTGCTATGGGTAAACAGAAAGATATAATCAATAATAGATCAAAATCTTTTAACTGTTATTAAAAAATAAGCAGAAGAAAGAGTGTATGTATGATGGACAAAATGTTATAAAAACAAATAGAAATAAAACACTAAAGGAATGAAACAGTTCTGGATTTTAAAAAAAACGACGAAACATGATTACAAGTTTGAAAAAATTGAAATAGTTAATTACATGAATAAATGATATAAAACGATGAAAAAAATCTATCTCCCTAAATTTTTAAATTCAGCCATAAATATTTCAATTAATTGCTTTACTCCATGAAAGTTTTACTTTTTGTAATCATCAAGTATATTAATCCTATTTAAAGTGCGAACTGGTGAGCATGATATGCAAAAATGCATTATTTAATGGTCCTTAAATAGATATCAATTGCATCACATTTATAGCGAAGTTCGTATAAAACTGTTTTATATCATTATTATTTGCTATAATAGAAGTGCTCAAAATTGAAATGACGGAAACATTCTTTAATAGTATGAGCCTTTTCGATACTCATCTTGTTAAAAAATATATAAGTGTTTACATAGAGTGTAATTTAATTCACATTTATGGGGAAAAAACTCTTTTCTAGATGATTAAAAATACAAAAAAATATATTCACCTTAATTCTTACTAATGAACATTGACTTTCTATCGCTCACCAAATTAGCAATTAAAGCGATATTCGTCTCAGTTTATTTTAATTTGTTTCAAGAGAAGCTTTTCACAATCATTGTATATCCTAACTATTCGTTGAATCTAAATTACATTCCAATCTATTTCGCCTTGAATTCCAATTACTTCGTAAAAGTGATGACTCCAAGTTAGAAATATATAACATAGAGAAACCATTAATCTGCTTTTACCGCGATTAGTTTAAATATAGGCTTCAAGCAAAATAATAATAATTTGCTAAATATGATTGCAGATAATATTAGAGCTTTGCAGAAAAATAATGAGAGCGAGTAGACGTCAGCTGTCGAAATTGTGTAATGATAGCCTTTACAGAACTAAAGTTAGAAATGTTTTCCAAGATTAAGGATTTAAATGCGATCAATTGTTCTTCTAATTTACAAACAACTTGTTGGTTTTAGAGAAGAACTGCGTAATTATATATTGTGATTTTAGAGAAATAATTTTTTCGCATATATTTTCTAAAATGAAAACTGGTAATATGTTGATCTTAATATCTATTATCTACACATAAATCGACTAATTTTTGAGATTTTATGTAATATCGTATGTTTTAAATATATATACAAAATTAAATAATATTTGTCACTGACTTCGCAAAAATATAAATAAATCTATTCACATCATATGTTGAACGATATTTAGTAGTACATGATGTACACTACAGTCACTGCAGTCACACTTTCGATCTTTTATTTAGGTTAACAACTTTTATAAGCTCAGATTAAGTAGTAATTAATATAAAGAAACTTTCATTTGATCCCAATTTAAGCTGTCATTCTTATAGCACCCTGAAAACGTAAAAAGGGAATAATACTGAAGTTTACAAAATTCTTTGCTCAAAAAAGTTACTCTAATAGAGAAAAGAAGTGAACACATCAAACTACCTACTCAAAGTTAAGCTATGAGACAAAATTTAACAAAACTTTTCCAGTCAGATTTTAGACATTCCTTATATATCAATTATTTCTGCCTATCTATTTTCAATACACTGTTAAAAGGAAATTAATAAAGAAATAAACATTATAAAAGGACTAACACAAATTCAAAACTTTATAACTATCTGAATTTCATAGACAAGGAACAAATAAAGTTACAGGAATATTCTACATTTTTGAAAATATCCAGACTTTAGTGCAGAAGCTAAGACATTTCATAGCGTATGTTCTTGCTTTCATTGAAAAAATGATTTTATTTTTGCTCTATTGACTTTTATAGAAGAGTCGCACAAATAGTATTCAAATTTAATTAGTGAAAATGACAACAAGTGGAAATCTTAAAATTTGGATTTGGAAACATTTTATTCAAGGTAAAAGGATTAAGAGTGTTGTCTAATTCTATTTCTATCCTATAAATGGTAAATATATGGTAAAACAAGCTCGATAAATCGGGAAAGGTACGTTATTCCACCTGAAGTGGAAAAGCACAGGTAGAAAAACAGAACCAAAATAATTTTGAAAACCGAACAGGAAGAAATCCTCAACCCACAAGCGGATTAAATACCAACAAAGGCATAAATCTTTTAGAGAGAATTCACTGGAAATGGACACTTCAAAAAAAAAAGTTCGCAAAGCTACCTCATTTCATGTGTACGTCTCAGCTTTTATAGCTCCCTTCAAAAAATTATCGAATATTCGAGAAGAAACTTAGTATATCTAGTGTTAATAGAGATATCGAAAAGATTTCAGTTTATCAGTGAATCTCCAAACTCGTTTCTATGACCCGGGATCATTAGTCCGACATCCATTCAACACATGCTTAAGCAATTTGTAAATATGACATCCTATCTGTGAGACAAAATGCTCAGGAAAGGAAAGCTACAAACTCATAACTGTACGCTCTAGTTAAAAAAAATGTTTAGTTCATTTAGTTTATTTAGAATATAGTTACGCTTTTGAAATTACATGAGGAATTTTACGAAATTTCAGAACGAAGCTATTATTGTTGGATAAGGATCAGATATTGAGGAAGACGCTTCATCTTGCAATACCCTCTCAAACTAGCTGAATACATGATAATTAATGAATTGATCACAATGAATTTAATGCGCACTAGGCCCCTATAAACGATGGTCTCGAACTTCAAGCTTTCTGAGTATGAAGTGATAACTCTCCATTGAGACTACCTTCGTTGCTTTGAGAAGTATAACTTAACGTATAACTAATACGTTATAAGTTAACTTATAAAGTATACAGCATTGGAAGTATAACTTATTTATTCCGATGTTTATAATTGTAGAACATTATATATAGAAAAAATAGAGGACTTTAATAAATGAAATTATATCTCAACTTTTGAAGAATATAGAACGTCTCAAATAGGTTTAAAAATTCAAAAATCACTAAGAATTACACTCTACGCAATAGAAAAGGTAAAAAAAAATTACCTCGCAGAAACTCTATACATTTAATGTCTACAAAAATAAGCCTCCTGTGTTTTAATTTTACAGCTTTGCTAAATTTAGAAATGCATATAAGAAAGGTTTATGTTTCAAAGAACTAGTAGCTAACTGTTTCATGCTCCGGCTGAAAAAAAAATTAGCAAAACAAATGAAACAAACGCTTTTGTGCATTTTTTTTCTAAAATATATAAATATATATTTAAAAAAACACCATTTATGTCTGCAAAGTTAAATTAAAATAGTTCCTAATCTTTAAACAGAAACTTTACTAAGATATTAAAAATTCTATTTTTATCTTAAAATAGTAAGCTTCTGTTCAAAAGCTAAATTTTTTATAATATATCTATTTCTAAATGGATATTTAAGTTAAAATTAAGACCTGAGTGTTTTGTTATGTGGGTGTTTTACTGAGCTTCCATTTTTGCCGTTTCAAAACTTTAAAATTTAATATAAATAACTATCCTAAAGACAATTCATAAAAATAATTACGAATATATACATTCATGGTATTTCATTGCTTTTACCTTTCATAAATTATTATTATGATTTAATCATTCATAAAGTCTAAAAATATTTAAGAAATTTTAAACTTTATGACATTTTATATTCTTGCCAAATAAGGCAAGACAAATAATATAACAATTTTTTAATTCAAAAGAAATTTCTTTTTAATAGTTTTTAGCCACAACAATTCTAATTTTTTTATTACTATTTTGTCTCGTTTCTGACTTTACATACAATATACAGGGTGGTTATAATTAAAGTGCAAGTGTTTGAAGGACTGTAAAAAGAAAAACTACTTGCAGTATATTGAAGAAATTTGGTATGTTATATTCACAACATGGGGTAATAAACTACACAATAAAAAAATTCATTCTACTATTTTCCCATAGTTGGTGCTTTTTAATAAAAATATTTTAAACATTGTAATTATAACATATTTCTTTCTAAAAAAGAAATGCGTAATGTATTACCATATTTGTTCAATATGAGGTCTTTCAATTCCTTTCAAATGTTGTAAAAGCAAGACAGCGGGATCCACAGTAGCACCTAATATTTCCTGCTCAATTTCTAGGATATATATTGTATTCATTCTTTATAAAGCAACGGCTGAATTAAGTTTGTCCTTGTAGAAGAAATCTTTTAAATATCCTCACAGTCAGAAAAGGCAAAGTATTCAAATTAAATGAACGAGGTGGCGACACATTTTCGAAGCATCTGCTAACTATACGATCCTCACTAAAATTTCGGAAAAGCAGTTCTGTAACCCAATGAGCAAGGTGAGGCGGTACACATCTTGCATGAATATTATTGAATCGAAGCAGCAGCTATCTGTCTTCCAAAGCAGGGATCACGTTACTTTCTAAAATTTGAGTGCAACTGGTGCCTATTACGATGCAGCAAACTAGCCCTGTTGATGCAAGATTTTCGAAAACAAAAATGGACAAATAATAAAATTAGTAGTCATATCACACTGAAACTGTAACAAACGTTGAGGGCAAGAGTTACCCAAAAACAATATGCGGATTGTATGGGCCCCATATCCTACAATTAAGGATGTTGACTTATCCTGATAAATTAAAATGCGATTCATCTATCCACAAGATCTTTCGAATTCAGGATTCACCTTCATCAATTGCGGCAAGAACGAAGTGGACAAAATCAATTCTTTGTTGTGGATAGTCGGGTTGCAAGTGCTGCAAAATTTTAATTTTATACGGAAGGCGTCTTAAAATGTAACGGAAAACTTTACGCACGGTCACCCATGGTTTTGATAAAGTCCTTGCTATTCTTCTAATGCTTACAGGTCTCTGATTCACTAACTTCGAAATAATTGATTCCCTAATCTCCTCTACATTTTTCTGATTTATATATCTTTTTTTCTCTAGTTCCAGGGAACACTCCAAGTTCTCCTGTAACTTCAAATTAATTAATTATTTTTTAAGACCTTCACAGACATCCATACTTTTCCCAAATCTTTAAGAAGGCGCAATAGCAGCACAAAAATTTCTATTCTTTTGGTAATAGCATTTTACTAACATAGCACGTTCAACCTTTGACAAAGACGTGGTTATACTTTAAAGATAAATAACTTTTATCGTCATAATTATTTTAAAATTAATTTATTATTTATTTAGAAATAATATAAAGGAAAAGCAAAGTTTTAATAATCTACAGCGCCATCTATTTCAAAAAATGAGCTAATTTTTTTTATTCTGTAATTCATGTCCTCGCGTTATAAATACAATATATACCAAATTTCTTCAACATACTCCAAGTAGTTTTTCTTTTACAGTTCTTCAAACTCTTACAATTAATTATAACCCCCATGTACATGATATGGAAAAATATGATGCTATCAGAAAAAAGTTTGTTCGATATTTACATGAAAATGAAAAGTTTCATAGTATATATATAAGTATACTGCATCAAAAAACTAAACTGTTTACATTTTAATTTGGCATTGTAGAAATAAACCTAATTAGCAAGTGATAGATTTTTGTAGTTTAGAAATATTGCTGCCGCCCCATTTTAGCATAGAATAATAAAGAACTACAGTCATTAAGATTCCATTAGGTTTAAAAAGTCTAAAATTTATCATCTTGTATTAAAATATACCAGAATATTTGCATTGTTTCTGTTTTCAAAAGGAACTTTTTTCACAATATATTTCATATTATGAGATAAAGTACAATTTCAACTCTCAATAAAAATCGTTTTATAATTCAGAATGACAATAAATCAGTTTTTTTCTTTAAATAAGGTCTAATTTTTATGTAAAAATTCCCATTCTACCAATGGATATAAATCCAAAATATGAAATATTAATTTATTTTTATCCGAAGCAATTTGAATCAGGTTCCTATTATGTTATTTTTTTTGGTTATTTTTATTATTTCCTTTCAACACATTTCATAAAATAAATTAACAATAAAAAATCATATTTTCTACTTTATTACGCAATCTTAAGAAAGTTGAATTTTAAAATACAATGTGAAGTATAGTATATTTTATCAGTTACGGCATTAATCTTTTGAAATCTTCTGAAAGCGAAAACATATCATTATTTTAATCTTTTCATCATGGGTTCGAAAATGGATGTACAAAAAATTAGTTAAAATTACCGATGAATACAGATAAACGCAACACAATTTACTATTACTCTCATTACAAGGCATGATAATAATTCGTAACAAATGCCGCTAGAGAAATTATTCCGTAAATAAAAGAAAAGTAAATAATTATCTTAGGGTGCTTGATTAATAGAATGACTTACTAACGGCATCGGTTTCAAAAAGAAACGTAAACCATACAAAAGAAATAATGTAACTGAAGAAGAAAAGAATATTTCATTTTTGGCATCTAAATTATTTCAAAGAAAAACATGCAACATATATTGAAAATTGATTAAAGTTAAAGAAACAGTTATGCTGTTTAAAAAAAATGAAATAAAGTATTGAATGAATTCCGGTCAAATATAAGAAAAGAAAAATAAGCAATGCATACTTATATATCAGTCTTTCAACAATTTTCTTTCTTATATTCACACATCAGAAATTATATTAAATTAATCCATTATATAAATTGATTCTTAATACATTTTTTCCGAGATTTTTTCAGGTGTGGTTTCATTCTGTTATATTAAGAATACATGAGCAACTGAATCATGAAATGAAGATAAATGGAGATATAAAAAATATTCTGGATTTTTTTGGTATAAAAGGAGGTATTCGTATTTTTGAAATAAGAAAAATATCGTTTCCGAAGTCACAACTAAATAGCATTACTACTTTGTTGATTATTAAACTCTTTAATTTAACATGTTTCATACTTGTAATGACTGAATTTAATAACGTATTTTTCACTAACTTTCTGTTAAAAAATTAAAATTTCTCACACTTACTTATTAACTATGAAAACACACACACATTCACGTAATTTCCAGCAAACGAACAATAGAAAATCTTCAATTAAAATAAATGTTGACCGGGGGATTGAAAATATATTATTTTAAGATTTTCAGAATGCATATATTAATTAATCTTTTGGTAAATTAGATTTTGTTAATTTAATAGTGGTAGCATATATTGTATTAGTTTCGAGAAAAAATAGCATAATTATCAATAACTATAAATTGGCCAAATTAAAAGAAATCCCATGCTTAATTAAATGATAAAAGCTTTTCATAAATTAACATATAAATTTGAAGTGAGCATTTAACTTCGAATTTAATTCATTTCATCAACGATAAAACAACTTATAATTTATTAAAGTGCTTCGTTATTCAATAAATTCGTTTTTCTTCATTTCGATATCATTTTACAATAGTACATTATCATAATATGATTTAATGAGAAAATTAAAAAAATGAATTAATTTACGGTATACCATTTCTATCGAAATAATTAATTTACAGAATATAATAAAGATAAGAATTAATAATAGAATATAATAAAGATAAAATTAGTATTTTCAAATCAAAGTTACTGCAGTCAAAAAAATCAATTAAGATATTTTATATCCGAATATGCTTTATATACTCTATGTTTCATAATTTTAAAGAAACTTATTCATTAAAGATTAATATTTTATTTTAACAAGATATTTTAAATAAAGATTTCATTATTTATCAAGATAATTTTCAAGGTGTAAAAGAACTCTAAAGGAACGTAGGAAATGTAAGAATATTTTTCCTTTTAAATAATAACAAATAATGTTGAATCGGAAAATATAATTTCTTTATTCTACAATGAAGAGAGTTTTTGTAATTGAATTATTCTGTTATTAAAATTAAAATATCAAATACTTATTTAAACACCAATACCAGCGAAATGGTCAAAATAAAAATATTAAAACGTACATCTTCAGTTTGAACACTTTATATTAAATAGTAGTACAAGATTAATTAAAAACTTGTTGCGATGCCAAAATCAAAATATTCTGTACAGTTTTGAATTTTTATTTTTATGTACTTTTTGATGGAATAATAAGCTAAATTCAAGTTTAATTTCTTGAAGAGTACTGCCCACAAGTATCTTCTCAGATATTTGATATCTGTTTTGCAATACCAAATATTTATTTGGCATTCGTAAGATATAATTTGTTTGCATATATCATTTGTTGCGTTTGTAAGATATCATTTGAAGCTTGTTTAAATATAACTCACAAAAAGCATGTTTACAGATTTAACAAACGGCACGATTGATACAGAATTCCAAGACCTGCGGCATTGAATTTTTCATATTGTTTATGCCTAAAGTGAAAATTTTTGGCAAAAGTCAAAGTTTCATTTTGGCAGAAAATAAATATTGAAATAGTCAATGAGAAATATATTGAAAGTCAATTTAACAAACACCATGACTTTTAGAAGAATTACATGTAGCAGAAGAAATAATAAGAATGGGATATAGAATTAATGTTATTTTTATTACTTGATATGATTTAAGTTTTAAAATGTAGTTTTAGAGTGACAACCAAACACAAAAGTGCATGTGCGCATGCCAAAATGACCACAAACATTCTCTTTTGAACAAACGAAGATGCTTATTCTATATATATATATATCAATATAATTCTGGAGCGGATAGATCCCCATGTTTTGTTTTTATAAAGGTTCCATATCTAAATTAAGAGTTTAACTATTTATTTTCTTTATAGAATGATATTTTATCCGGAATCTATCAGAATATCACTTCCAATGATATCTTAATTTCTCTCTCAATAATTTACAGTAAATAAAGTTCATAGTGTCATTTTTTTATCCAGCATTATATGATAACCCTTTGCAACAACTGTTAAGTGACGTATTTTTCCCATCAAGCCATGTTGTAAATAAATCACTCAAAAAGCTTATCAGCAGTGCAAAAATTATGTTGCAATGTACTACTTTGTCTAGTTGTTTATGAAAAACAATTTCAGTTAACTGATTTGCACCATGCCCACACCATTTCTGCAAAATGTATTTTCGTTACAAACTCAAGCTGGATATTGAGCCTTTGCTACTGTTAGTTATTGAATTATTACAGTGAGCTGTTTAACGATCATTATTAACGTTAACGATCCCATGTCCCCAGTCAACTGTTACTATGATAGTGTCCTAATTCTAGAGGAATGTTAACTAACATTTAGTCGTCATCTGACCGAATTTCATAAGCATGAAATTTGTAAGAAAGAAGACCGAATATATATCTAGAAATTTCTTTTTCTGAAGTCCATTTTGCAATTCTGTGAAAATTCAGTAACCGATTTTTTATCAAATCTTAAAAAAACAGCTTATAAATTACCTAAATTGAGGTAGAATTACATTTTAAAATTTCTTTCAAAAACTTTCGTGTGTTTCAGAAATATATTCCCTGATGATCCGAAATATAACTGATGGAACTATTGACAAACGTTTAGCATTTAAATTCTTTCTAACGAGCACGAATAAGATGGTGAAAAGTAAAGTACTGAAAAATGTTAAACAGCTGCTTTGAGATGCTTTGTATGTTAGTTACTTGAAATCTTCTTATCACTGCATTCAAATTTCATCATTTTCCTAAATGAGTAGAAAATGTGAGGGAAAAATCTTCTTTTATAGGACCCATTTGTACTTCAATATAAATCGAATCACTTGGAAACTTTTATCATGAAACGAAGCAATGTTGAAACTGCATGAACTGCAAAGTTTTATGTTTCAATATAATTTCACAGAAAAAGTTACTGTTTCATTGAGTTGTATGATAAAAAGCGGAAACATCTTTGAGCTATATGATTTCACCAGCATAGTTGAAAATATTGATTTGCTTCAAATAAATATACGCAGAAATGATATAAAATCTTAAAAAGTGTTTTAATGTCTTCAAAAAAGGAATTGATATATTTTTTTCGAATTTAAGTAGGCATTAATATTAAAAATAAAACTTTCTAAAACTTTTCAGATTCAAAAGCAAATTAATTGCCGCTTTGGAGTAAAATTAGATTTCGTCCAGAAAAACAAGAAATCTTTGCTTTTCAAAATAAATTATTGAAATATTTTTCATAATAAGTATCTGCAATGCATCTGTTTTCATTTGAATAATCATTGATTTAAAATATGCGAGATAAAATTTATAGATATCAAAAGTCACGGTTTTAATTTTTTATATAACTTTAATAATAAAGCGTATGTTTTTAAATAATTTCCTATTCAATGCACGTAATAGTAGAGTGTATCTTTAATGCAAATACAGAATAAGATTTCAAAAATTTAATTCAAAGAGTTAAAATTATAAATGAACATTACTTAGATAATTGCTAAATAGAGTAAAAAGACCTCAATATGACCCTCTAACAGCTCTTCAAAAAGAACTCACAGAAAATTTCTCATAATATATATTGAAAAGAAAACCCAATTTTACTGTATTCATTCACTTAAATAAAGATACGTTACTTATTGATTTAATAATTAGCTAATAATATCAGAAAAGAAGTGAAACAATTTATTTTTAAAATTCATCTGCAGAATTTTGAAAAACTTTTTTTATTACATTCGTTTTTCCACCCAATTTTACATTTGATTTTGACACTTTAATTCTGAATCTTAATTGCTAAAATTAATTTAATTTCAATTTTATAAACTTCAAAGCGGGAACGTACGAGTTCCGCATTTCATAGTTACTCTTAATATAAACAGAAATACTTTAAGAAGACTCATATCAGGAAAAGATTTCAAAATATCTAAATTACTTACTAAACAAAATTATTAAATACACTTATTAGATTCAACTGACGTTTATGATGTATTCACGTTTTGGAAATTAATATTACAAGGAGTTGCTTGGTAATAAAACTTTGATATGGAAATGCTGCTTAACATTCATAATTTCTGTTTCAGTCCCCAAAATTTATGATCAGAGAAATTCAAGAGTATTGAAATGTTTGATAAATTTCTCAAAAAAAGTTTGAAACTAAAAACAAACAAACAAATCTTTCCTTCAGTTGATTCTAGTAGGTTAAGAAATATTTTAAACCTTCATCAATTCCATTAAGCATTTAATAATGTTAAGTGTAGTTAAATAAGTAACGAGAATATCTGTAGTTAAATAAAAATAAGTGATTATAAAAATCAGGAATCTAAAATAAAATAAATGTTTGGTAGATATTTTCAATTAAAAACTTTTTGCTCAATTATAAGAAACTTTATAATCAAACATATCTTGGGGGGAATACAATATTTAAAGGTGCAAAATGATTAATTTCTAGTTAAAAATTCTTTAAATCAATAAAGAATGATAGAGATTGTAATACTCAAGTAGATTAACTCTTTGAACGGTAGGGGAAAATGTGTCTTCTATTACACAAAATTGGCTAACTACTTTTAAATCATATAATATTGCAAAAAAGGTTTCTGGAATCTTTGACTTACAAAATTTTTGAAATAATGAGTTCTGAACCTTGTTCCTCTTTTATTTTACAGTTAAGAAAGATGCTATATTATTATATATATATAAAGATGCTATATATAAGTAAAATAAGACTAATCTACACTCTCAATGTAATTACTTTGTAAATGAATCAAATTAATAATTCCTTAAATGTATTTCAAATAACGTTTAAATTCTGTAGAAAGTGAAATTTTAAAAAAAATTTCTAATTTTATTAGGCATGAAATGGAATCACTGAAAAGAATAAGTGAATACTTACATTGCGATTGTTAAAATTAATCAATACATTCAGAAAAATTTAAAAACGAATGAAAAATTAACCTAAATATTAATGCAGACAGAATATTAGCTACGAAAAAAATCATCCATTTATGATTTAAATGGTGATCTTGAATGCCTATTGCATGGACTATATTAAGTACCACGAGTTATACCATAAATAATCAAATAAATGATCAGACAGAAAAATTATTTAAACTGGTGTTAACAGTTGGCGATCGTTTAAATAATTTCATTTAAACAAATATATTAAAAATTTATTACAATCCATCCAACATGTATGTGTATCAACACTTTGGTATACATACATGCCGAAAATTATTTTAAAGACTTCCTAAATTAATCTTTTTTAATTGGAGATTTTACATGGTCTCAATGTGATTTTCAATCTCAAGTCCGCAGATATCGCAATGTTCAGAAAACTAAGGGCATAATTACCTATGATTCACGCGCGATTCATACCTCGTTAGGTACAAGAATTTTTATTCTTTCTTATAATCAAACATTTGATATAGGCTTTAACATATTATATAAATTAGAAAGTGAAGGACAGAAAGAATGAAAAGATAGAAGAACGGACAGTATAACTTTTTGAGATATAAAATCCGATAATAAAATTTATATTATAGTTATCTCAACCAACTTAAGAATTTTTTTTATTTTAATTGCAATATTTCACCGTACCAATTTAAAATGAATTCATATAAAAAACACATATTCATTAAAAACACATATTTTAATATAAAACAAATTTTAATATAATAAATTTAATTTAATAAAATATTTAATAAAAAAGTACCCGAGTAATTTTATTACTTAAGATTTAAATAATTATGAAATTATTACCGAGATAAAATTTTTATTTATATGAATATATATAAAGTCATAAGATGGAAGAAACAATGATATAATACATATAATTTCAATAAAATCCATATATACATATATTCATACTCAACAAATAATAAAATTTGATAAATTTACGATTTTAAACTAGACAACTTCTCACTTCACATTATTAAAATATGATACAGAAAGTTTGTAATCGATTTAAAATGGTTGTAATGTTATAATTTTTATGAACATTTCCTTTTAAGTAGATAATTATATGAATCACAAGTCATTCAACAGATTTTGAAAATTGTTTGTGCGACTTTAGTAATGCATTTATTTAAACATACATTTTTATTTTTCGATATATGAATAAAATAAATTAAGTTTTTTTTCTTCAAATAATCACTACACTTAAAAATGTAAAATTTCAATAAATAAATTGATTGTTTTTTTAAAAATAAAATGGACAACGATTAGAAAATGTTTAGTCGCGCACTTAACTCATGAGCGAACTCTATTTTATCAAAACGGGAAATAACGCTTTCTTTTTTTGACGAAAAACCAATTGATCCAATAATTTCCAACTAATAAGCTTGGCTTGAATTTTATCAGGCATTAATGATATTTTAACATCTTACATCAAGTATTCAGTATATGCTGTAAATTTTGCAAGAAGCGATTGCATTATCAGTATTTCCTGAACATTCATTTATTTCATCGTTGACATGAAAACAGGAAGTCATAGAGACTGATGTATGTGATCGGTCATCGACAACTGCGAATCCATTTAGATAAACACGATAATTTCCGAAATTGCTTATCTTCTTTCAATTGTCAGAGCTTCAGGAGTAAGTATTTATGTCTATCAACGCATTTATGATCTTTCTTCACTGGAAAGAGTTTGTGACAGAAAAGCGTATTTCATTTTCGATGGTCACATAGAGGAAACAAAGTTTAGAATCTCCTGAGGAGACATCTGTTTAGATGTATGTTGCGAAGTAAGTGAAGTCGGAAGTAAAATTTGCTCAAGAATCAGATGTTTCATTTTTTTAACAACCAAAGAATATAATTTGGGAACGACTACGTAATGTTAAACGCTTTGAATATTCAATTTTTCATTCATACCACTCATCCATAAGATGGCAAATTGAAAAAAGGTTTTTTTTAAATCTATATTTAATATAATTATTTTGCTGGTGAATCTCTGTATCGTAGATTGAAAAATTTTAAATATTTTAAATACTATAATTTCAGTAAAAACTTAATTAATATTAAAACACTTATTCAAGTAAATTAAGCAAGATTCATATACCTGAAGAAAAGATAAAGCCACAATTTCTGTATTAATAGTGGCAGGTTACAAAAATAAATTATATTATAAATAAATTATACGTTAAACATAATAAATTGAAACTTTCAAACCTAAAATATATTTAAATTTAAATCACACACAAATATATTTATCCTATAAGAAAACGTTATATTTTATTCACTGAACACCTGTTACCATATATATACTCTAAATATAATATAAAAATACTGGTATCCAAACAACAAGATTTAATGTATTGAACAAAACTTATTTTTTTAAAAAAGAAACTTTATGCGATAAATTATGCATGTAAGAAAAAAGATGTTTAATAATATTCAATAGTTAGGTGTCAGAGGCAAACTTTAAGTATAAGTAAACAGATAAAATTGAGTACAAAAAGTGGTATGCATAATTTTTGGCATATGATTTTAGCGCCGAAAAAGTAATCGAAACTTAATGAAAATTAATCTATGTTTGAAAATATACTTTTTTTGATAAACATTTTTAATAAATTATTTTAATAAAAAGTTACATAATCCAAATTAAAATAAAATATAATTTATAAAATCAATTTTAGTTTAAATTGGTTGAATTTATTTTCACATCACTATCGCAATTTAATAATCCGATATTCCTCCAATACGAAATTAAAGTTACTATATTGCATTTTTATTATCTCAGTTAAAAATATTTTATGTAATTAAACAATAATAATTATAACTAAGATGTAAAAAAAATTGGAAAATAAGTTTCCAATATCTTCGTAATATGGAGCGAAACTAAGCGGCTGATATAAATTTTACAGTCATAATGAAGCAATGTATAAAAATATACTTCATTCAAATGTTTTTATAAATTATTTTTGATACAAATATATACTCAAAATCAAGTTAATATAAGTTATATAATTAATTGAAATTAGTCGAAATCATTTTCACATCATAATAAATTATAATTTTATATATTCTAATCATCAAATGGAAATTATTTCATGTTTTTTTCAATTCATTTAAAAAATAATTAATACCTTTAAATAATAGCTTAAAATTATAATAATAATTTTTAAAAATCTAATTAATACTTCCGATAAATATTTTAATTCAGAAATTAAACTAGTTTAATTAAGTATCAAGTTGTAAATTTTTGCATTCCGTACATAGATGATTTGATAAAAAATGATTTTATTTACGCAGTTGATTTTAATTTCAAATATTTAATTATGAAACCTAATTAAAATTCCAACAAAGAAACTAAATTGTTTTTTAACTTTTCTAATGTAAAAACATTTATATAAAACTTAAGTCGCATTATTAAATTAATTCGCTTACCAACAACACCTTTTAAGTAGAAAATAATTTTATATAAAAAAACAGGTAAAAATATTCTCCTTAATACTGAGAAGAAAACTCGCTGTTACGTGCGCGTTAAAAGTTTTGAAGTTTCCTTACTTTATGTTTTTCCAAACTTTTTCATAGTTCAAATTTCAGGAGTTTCCGACTCCGCGGAGGAGTTTCCCTTCATTTAAATTCGGCTAAAGTTGCCACGTTGTTTCAAAAACTGTTCGAAAAATCAAAATCATTTGTAAGTAATTGATTGAAGAGACAGGAAACTTTGCTACCGAAGTGTGCAGCGCGGTACTAAGAAGTGACTGAGTTCGGGCCTTTTTGTCCGAGCTTCACTGCTACAGAGTCATCTACCGTTTGCCTCGGGAAGCGCGGCATCGATTTTTGCGCGGTTGCAACTTCGTAGAAAACTGTCCATTTACAGTCATACACGCTGGCGCTTCAAACAAAACCTTATGGCTTTAATAAACATAAAAACTATAAACGTTTCTTAATCTGAATAATATATCGAAAACGTTTAGCTGAAATGGCGTATGATAATAAACGTCAGTCAGTGCTACTAGAGGCGGATAATATATAACTCCAAAGAATTTCTGCTCCCGTTGTAAAAGAAAATTTATCCGTCCAAAGCATCATTTAGAATAATTTCTTATAGTTCTTTATTGCTGGCGTGGTGTATATCTTATGAACTCGTGACTGATTTTGTTGAGGTAAAGACAAGGTAACGAGGTGTTTTGATTTTCAGAACAGTGTCTTCTCAGAGACGGAGCCAAATGTAAAATGCGCTCTTTGAGTGTTTTTGGATGTGCCTCATTGGTTTTACAGTCTTGGATATTTTTTAAATCATTCCTCCATCAGAACTCTGAATAAACCATGAACAATAACACATTTACCTGTACTTCTTCAAACAAGGAATCTTTCATGCTAGTAAATCTATACTAGAATTTATTTCAGAACAATTAGAGGTAGTTTCTGAAGAAAAATTATTTAAAAAAAGAAATGTAATTTTTAAATTAATATTTTGAATTCATTTTATTAATAAATTGATAAGTTTTTTTAAGAATTATTTATTTGGATAGAAATGCGTTTCTTATAAAATATGTTACAAATCCCTTTGAATTATCATCATTAAAGTATTCCATTTTACTAGAACGTGTAAAATTTTGCAGTGTATCATGAAGATTTATTTTCTAATAAATTCTCGCTACTAATCCTGAATTATTTTTAAAAAAACAATTTAATAAAGACAGATAATTTGTATTTTAAGAACATTTAGGAACGAGTTATCAGGTATGAATACTTCTGTTTCAGTATTCAGAGATATTATGAAAAATAATTACGAATTCTTACTAAAATCTTTTACAAAAGGGCAAAAAAAATATTTTTCAATAAATATATATGTACGATTTTTCCAAAGAATGACGAGGTATTTAAGATTTACTTTGAGGTTTATTTCAAAGAATTCAGTAAGAAATTTTAGTTAATTTTTTCCAACTTATAAATAAGAATTTATTGAGTTTATTGTTTTTTGATAAATATTAATAAAAAGGTAAGATTCATGTATATAGCAAAAGGATATATACAACTTATAAAAATAATAAAAAAATAATTGATTCAAGGATTAATCCCATTTGATTGAATAATTATTTATCAAATAAATAATTGTGAAAGTAATATGTTAAATCAAAGCAGTTGTAATACATAGAGGTACAAAAATTATTTTAGCTATGAATCAATTGAATCAAATAAACGTTCTCGAGAAATTATTTAATATGCTTCTATTTAAATTTATGAAATTTAAAAAAAATATTAATTTTGTGCATTAAATTGGTATTAATAACTTTGCAAATTAAACAGAAATTTTTTAATTAATAAAAATTGCACATTAATTTTAATCTTAGTTTCATCTACGTCGCGCCTTAAAACAACAGTTGGGGCATTTAGAGACGGATAACCTGATTTTACACTTTAGACAGATGACGGGGACGTTATCTGATTTGGCATTTCTCTCCAAATTTCCGTATCACATCAAAGGATCATTTTGGGTTGAAAACCCATTTTAGTGGACACTAAAGGAAACAATTCTGGAAAAGTATTAATCACCTTTTAGTTACACTTCCAAACATGGCAGTACATGTGTTAAGGCAGATGATACTTTGAAAAGCAGACTTTTTCTGAAAATGTTGGGTCTTTTGATTGAATCTTTGAATTTTCTTTTATCTACAAAATTGTAAACATATTCTTCTATGCTAATACTTATCACAGCTACAGGGATTTCAGTAATTGTAAAATTTCAATTTTTATTTTCTTAAATGCTATATTCTCCTCTCGAAATGCTTTTCAAATTAGAATATAATGCAGTTTTATGTTCAAATTTTGCATATTATTTTCTCGTTACGATTTGAAGCTTTAAAAATGCAAAATAAATAGTTTAATTAAAATATTTTACCAATGATGAAATCCATCCTAAAGTTTAAAAAAATGGTGTTATTTATTGTGTCAACCCTAATATTTAAAGGCAAAATAGAAACATAGATTATTTCTTAGATCAGAAAGAAAGTAATATATTTATCTACAAGACTACTAACAAATTATTTGATAAACTTACAAATTGAAAGTTTATTATTTTTTTCTTTATCAACCCTCCGAAAACATTTCTGCTTTTCTTCCAAAACGCTTTTGGCTTTTAAATGTAAAGTATTTTTTATAGGTGTGCGTTTAATTCATTTCAGGAAGGAATTTTTTTAAAAAACTTGTATACATATTCTATAATATTTTCTCAAAATCGAAACCATAGCAGCATACCGTAAACAAGTAGATAACTGGTTTATTTTTCATACTGCACTCACGTGCCTTTGGTTTAAGAAAACAGAACAAAAGCTAGGATGTCAAAACAGGTGTCGGGAAAGAAATACTGGCAATTTTTTTTTTCTGAAAATTAAATGTCGCAATACATTAAACATTAAAAAATGGATGGTTTAAGAATTTTGAATAAAGTAGTATGGTTTTAGCAAGAAAACCAACATAATTTTCGAATATTAGCTGTAAATGATTAGGTGTCCTTGGGTTTTCTTTTATTAATACGTCTTTTATTTCTTAGAGGTATACGAAAAGGAATACAAAGCTTTGAAAAAAAATAATTGCCGCAAATTTCAGTAGAAAATAATTATTCTTTTGTTCAGACTGTGAGAGATTCTGACAAATTACATTGTTAGGAGGATGAAAAAAAAATTCAAAAATGAATCAGTGTCAGAGAAAAATTTAAAAATTGTTCTGGTATCGAATCTTATGAAAAAATTCGTAAAGTTCATGGGAAATTTATTAGCAATTTTAAATTGTGTTAAATATTCTATTTAATTTCTTTGGAAACGAATCGCAAAGTGTTTCCATAAAAACAGTAGTTTTATGAATGTTACTTGTCAGTACAATATAGAAAGTGATATTTCGGATCAATTCTAAAATCAGCTCCCCATAATTATTCAGTTTCTGAAGAAATGAGTGCAATTTTTATTATACTCCTTTCTCGTTTTCGTTTCAAATCCACTAAAGCAATTGATAAAATACAAAATTAAATATTGTAGAAATAACGAAATATTTTTATAGGAAATACATAAAAGTGGAAATAGTCCCTTGAAAAAATTTTCTATTCTTTATCAAATGTAATTGTATAGTATCCATACGCCTTTGTGGAACAAAAGATACGAAATCCTATGAGCATACGATCTATTAGCCTTTTATTGGCTAAATAAACGAAGTCTATTCTAGTATTCTTTCTTGCAACAGATTAAAACCAAAATTTGACATAAAACTAATATTGCAGTAGCGGAATCATTTACCGAATTTTGTATATGTAGGCCTTTACCTTTTTGAGTTATTACGTTTATTAACTTATGAAAGAATAAACAGTCAGACAGTCAGCATTTTAATTTATATGGTTCCAAATTTGGCTTATAACTACACTTTAGATGTTGAATCTGTGCGTCAAATATTATTTATATTTCTCACATAAGTTCGCAGTTGTTGAGTAAACTTGTAATCTGATAGGCACATTTTTGAATCGATTTTGTTGAACAATCGACAGAAATTTACAGTTTTGGAGTGAAAACAATTTACGAAATTTTATCCATCTAGCTCAAATAGCTTTTGTGCTGTCTTATTCAAAGTCAGACAGACAAGCATAAAATCAATTGGTGGTGTTGTTACTAATGGCACTTGCCATGGACACGCCCGCTAATGAATCATCGGATTTAATCCCAAATAAGCATTTCTTATCTGAAGTAGCACCAACTAGAGCTAAGAGTACGATTTTAGCAACACACTCATCGCATTCGCTTGTACAGCCCCTTTTTACGGGGGGGGGGGGCACATTCACACGCCTCACAGATAGAACACAAAATAGCAACCATGCCCTAACCGGGACTCGAACCCGGGATGCTCAGATCACATCGAAGACATGCGACCTCAGTTCCAGGACGCAAGCATAAAATTGATGCATTGATCATTACATTGATTAATAATGATACAAAAACTTTGAAAAAATAAATATTCATTGTCATCGAAATATTTAGTATTACGTATTTCTAGATTATTTTTATCATTTTGAAATAAATACATTTAATTTATTGCCGTAAGATAATAATAATTAGGGAAATTACTAAATGTGCATTCAGCTAAATGGATAAAAAGGGGCATCAAATGAAATTATATCTTATCTATTTACTAAGCTGAAGACAATCCAACCTTCCGAGTTATTGAAATTCTCGCTAAGATTCCAAAATAAGATACTCGTAAAATAGAATGATCTTTAAATGTCTCATGTGATTTTTTTTTCATATCATTCTACGTATAATATATTTACGTCTCATTCCTTTATTCGAGTCTAGGTGTCATCTGGTGGAACAATCTGGTCTTCATGATCGGATAATCCCAATTTCGAATCCAAACTCTCTAAGAAATCCCCTGTATCTGTAACTTCATTCATACTTCTATGGTTGGAAATATTGTAAGCTGTTTCTCCTTCAAAGTTTGTAGTGCATGATGCCAATTCGGAAATTTTCGTCTTTAGATAATAAAATTTAAAATTACAATAGATGAATAGTTCGAAATAACCTTCAGATGCCTTCAAAATGGAATTTTAATGTAATTAAGTTGAACTTTCAATTTGTGCTTCATTAAAATACATTAATAGAAAAAGAAAAATCCACAAACATTCTATTAAAAACTCAAAAACTGACATAATTAAATGTAAAACAAATAAATATTTGTAGATAAATACTTTTTCTGAAATTAAGCATTTTTATTTAATACATCATATGGATATTTTTCTAAAAGTACTAGCTAGACTATAAAACTTTTATAACATCCATATTTTCCAAGGAGTTTATCGGTCTTCCCAACATCCTAATCTGTCAAAGTTCTTCGAATATCAAGCAATACCGTATTATTGCATGAAGACATTTCTGCATACTTCCTTTGGTAGCTAGCTCGATGTTTCTTACTAGGTCGTATAATCACTTCCTGTCTGGTCTCATGGTCTCAGGAGATTAAATTGACACTAATCAGATAAAACATATACACCATGAGGATCAACTGTCTGATTCAGAAACATTTGATCATTTAAAGATTTTTTTTCTTCTCTCTCTTTTTCTCCCAATTTATCAAATTTTCTTACTCAACTATCCAAAATACTCATAATCAACAAAATTGTTGTTGCTAAGGATTTAGAAAATTTCAATTCCTATGAAGTGTTTTCTTTCTACTTCAGAGATTAAGAAGAAATATTTGTTTACGACTTACTTCAAATGTATAAACCGCTTCAATACTGCTCGAACTTCCATTTCATATATAATTTCGGATCGATCATATAAAACGAAAAAGCATTAAAACTTTGTCCAATAAACAAATGAAGTATTGACTAGTAGACACTAATTCAGTTGATATCACAGCTGATTTATTTTGAATATTTTGTGAATAGATAGATAAATTTGAATATATTTAATAAAACCTTATAACAGTGTGTTTTCAAATAAATGCTAGACCTTCTCTTTTGCTTAAAATCAAAATAGACACATTTTTATTAGATTAAATCCATTCGTTTTTAGCCATACTTTTTTAATCAACCAGAAATGGTTATATTACAAGAATAAAGTTTTGGTGTAAAAACCTTTTTATCGCTATAAATGTTTGAAAGCAATGGTCTCCTTTATTTTTTATATTGTGCCCGCAGAAATTTTTTTCTTCTGTAAACAGAAGTGGCGTTATGTGGCCATATTAAAGATAAGTAATTTGAGATAATTTTTATCGAATGAACAAAAAGCTTTCTCATAAAGCTGTTTATAATGTTTAGAATTAACCAATAATTTTTGGTCAATAGTTACGAATCAAATCTCTGATTACATACATTAAAGGATTTTGGAATGAAATTTTCTAATTTGCCTTCACAAAAATTAAAATACAATATAAAACTACTCCCTAGGAGATTTTATTTTCTTAAAAATACCCTTATCTCCTTTTTATTCAAGAAGGAACAGCTACCTACTGTTAGTAAAAATATTCAAGAAAGGAATATTTTCACTAACAGTATCAAATTTGATCAATGGAATAATAGATTATGACTATTAAATGATTTGCCTGAATTCGGATTCTCACGAGTCCAATAATGCAGAAGTAAAATCCCCCCCTTTTGGTACAGAGTGAGAACAAAGTAACTTAGCTTAAAAGTTTTTTCTCTTTCTATCTATCTTTTGTTGTTCGGCCAGTTATAAAAAATAAATACGTATGAATATATTACATTTTCTACCCCAGTAACTTGTAAAAAAATTACATTATAAAAATAACGACTTGTTGTTATGCAAAATGCAGTTTCAAATAAAGTACAACACTTTATAGTGTGCAGCTTAATGCGATTTACTATAAATGCTCTAATTCCCAAAAATGGGAAAACCTCTTGAAAATAGCATTTTTGATATTTATGGATTCGTGCCATTATTTGACTTTAATTAATAACATAAAATTCAGAGGGAAAAATAATACAACAAGTAATATTCAGTTTCCTAAACTATGTTAGTAGTTATATTATTATTGTATATAGTTATATAATAAT
>JAOUZG010016694.1:68898-132439 GCA_026289955.1 Argiope argentata | reverse complement strand
TAAAATTCAGAGGGAAAAATAATACAACAAGTAATATTCAGTTTCCTCAACTATGTTAGTAGTTATATTATTATTGTATATAGTTATATAATAATTATATATATATATATATATATATATATATATATATATATATATATATATATATATATATATAAAAGAAGTTAAATTCTTAAGTGATTGATTTGCCTGGATTTCTGAAGTGATATTTAATCTTATACACAAAGGCAGTTTCATAGAAGCAGAAAAGTGTCCTCAATAATAAATGCTAACAGAATAACCAATCCATTACATATAAGGCAGAAAAATCATTTGTAAAAAAAAAGTAGGAACTAAATTAATGCACTGTGAAATTGAATGTAAGAATTGTTTTATGTAGACTGAAGGAAATGGATTTTATCCTAGAATTCACCAAAAGATTTATTTTCATGCCTAAAGTGGTAAACATTATATTAGCATAAATGTTATGCTAATATTGCAGCAAAACCCTGCACTATTGAAATGTGGAGTGATATGATCAAATATTTCTGGTTTGGTGCTGCTGATGGCAAAAATAAAAGGCTATTTTAAAAGAAGGAACTGATTTAAAATATTTATTTTCAATACATAACAATAGATAGAGAACATAGAATTCATCACTGAATACAAGAAAATTCAAAGTTTTTTCTTATGCATTTGGATAATCCTGGTAAAAGAAATGATGTTATTTATCTTTGAAAAAAGGGCGACACCTCAGGAAAAGTTTTGTATATTCCAGAATGTAAAAATAGAATCCATTAATGTAGTGCAACGAGCATGTCGTTGTAAATACAACAAAGACCATACCATAAACAAATTTATAGGTGGTTCCTTAAATTTTTATAAGATGTTTATACATATAAAAGCACAAGTCATTTTCGGACGTCGGGAATATTTAGCGTGACGGAAAATTACCTTAGAGTGCAATCAGTAGAAACGTAGCCTCATCTATTAAAGTACATAAAAAGGATCATATATGCTCTTACTGTTCCTTCTACTCTGTAAGATCAAATTGTGAGATCTGCCTATTCCAATTACCAAGGACCAGAAATGGATATAGAGTCATTGTTTAATGGATAACAAATGGAGTTCATGTTGAATGCAAAAATAAACTTTTGAAATTTCCTCTATCCAGATGTGTATTGTATGCATCTATCTGTATTGTTTTTCAAAAGAAAAATATTTTAAATATGCTCCTTATTTATTAATAACCTTTAGATATGCAATAAACAATTAGAGAATATTTACATTGTTATTGTATTTCCCTTACTATGAAGCCATAAATTAATATTATAAGCCCTGGTATTGCAACATAAATATTGCGAACAAATTAGCATGCCTAAGAAAACTGTTAATTTGAAAAAATGAACGAATGAGCATTTTGAAACTGGAATGAGGTTTTCCTCTTGTATTCCTTTGTCACATTATACTTGCTAGCCTAGCTTAGTGAATTTAAGATACGAACATGCTTCCAATGTGTGCAATAGTTTGTCTCAACCCTTTCTCTTAATAGAAAGTTTCATCATTCAAAATACCATTAACATTCGTATAACCTTAAGATTTGAGGTTATTGGGAACAAAAATGAGCAACACGAAACTCGCAACATGGAACATCATGTAAGTAAACAGCTTTTCTCAGAAGCTGGCATGTTTAGGGCTAATGACATTCATTCTCTTAAGCCTTGTCTACATCTTTCAATCAAATGGTAAAGTACCCATTTCCTACACGGGTATATATACAAAGTATAACGATAATCGCCAACTTCCTTACGATCTGAGATAAATGACAATGAAAGCAATCGATCACACTCTCTATAAGGGATTTCGATTTATACTGATTACATGCAAAGCCACTATGGCTGTCTGGTAGTGGTATTTATCAAGTAGTAATAGTAGTAATTTGATCTGAACTATGATAAAATTGTACTTTCTGAATACAATAATACTGGTTGCTTTATACCCTTTAGAACTGTACTTACTATAGTCTAGAGAGATCCAAGATACTATAGCCATTGAAAACTGATTTGTTTGCAAGAGCAATTAGATTTTGTTGAATCAGTTTTAAATTAAGAATAATGATTATAATATGTAAAAAGGATTTATGTTCACAATCTTCCAGTGGCTCCCCTGAATATAATCTTCTGGAAAATGTGCTACAGAATTTGAAATTATCTGAAGATATATAATATTGGTAATTTAGTTTGTAAATGTATAAAAATATGTAATGAGGGGCTTTTAACTTACTGGCTTTTTAAATTCTACTTTATATCTACGCTTTGTTTTTTAACCTCTTCGCCGTACGTAACGCTTCTATAGTGAGTTCAAGTGAAGTTTCTTCTACATTTCAAAACTTTTAAGCATCTAAAATGCTTTGTACATGTTTACATGTTTGAGTTTTCATTTTCGCTTCTTATAATCAGGCAAAAAACAGAAATTTCCGCTGACAGCTGAGGAAAGCGAAAGTGTTAAATTATACTTAGAAATTATTCTTAAAAATAATGAAGTTATTAATCGAAAATTTTATTCGCTTATTTTATAATTAATATGATATTTGTCTAATAACATAAACAATACAATTAGTTAAAATAATCAATTCAAAGAATGTCTGATAATTTCGATGCGTCTTAAATTGATCATCTTCATTAATAACATTGGTACGGTAATATTCAGTATTGATAATATTCAATTTCTTATAATTTCAACTAAAAGTAATATTTGAACTAACCCATTTACAGTTGCTTTAGTTTTACAGAGAAGACTGAAGCAGTCAAGCTAATATTATTGGACGATATTCAAGAGTTTTCCTATTAATTAGGAACTAATCTCTGAATTGTCTACATTCAGCATTTTTTGATAAACAAAATCCAAATAAGTAGAAAGTAAGATTTGGGAGCAAGCCATCAATTATGTAAAAAAGAGAAGACACTGAAAAGTCTAGCCATTGCAATTACAGTAAACGGGAAATGCATAGCATCTTAGAAGCTCAGGCTTAAACAACAGTTCCGTTTGAAATATATGACACTTGATTAATGTTAAAGATAGAAAAATTTGATTATCTAGAACAATGTAATATTTTTGAAAGACGTATACAAAATTTAAATGTAAGCATCTTTTGTCAATATTTTCAATCAATATCTTTACAGCTTTTGTTAATTATTTTTATATTGTTGCGAATGTATTGATAAGAATAATTATGAGATGTTAACTATTTATAAAATGAATCTTATAAATTGATATTTCACGAAAATTTGACAAGTAATGTTTCAAGATTTTCATTATTGAATTTCATTATTGAAGTTGAATCACCATTCTTACTATTAAAATATTTTTAACTGAAATCCAGTGGTAATTTAAGTATTTTGATGTCCTAGATAGTAAACATGAAACCCTTCTTTTAATAAGATAGCTAATTTAATTTCAAATTTTAGTTCATTTTAACATATTTCTGATTTATTTCAATATTTTATTTATTTATTTTATTTATCTAATCTGATTATATATCCTATATCTTAATTATATATCCTACGTTTTGTATTATGTTAGTGATGCAGATTTCGGGTTTTATAAATGTTTTAGTAATTAAAGGAAGCATATAGGAACCTTATCAATAATAATAGGTAAAGGGCGAATATTATCGCAATATTTAATCATTTATAGACTTTTTTTGTATATTTATTAAATAACTAGGAAAACAATTTTTAAATGACCTGCTTACGGCCTTCTTTTGGCGTGTCAGTAATGGGCTAGTGCACGTTTCTTATAATTTATTCAGTATTTTTTTTATAACTTGATTCTAGAACTAATTTGTGGATTGTCACCCTGCATTTTAGAGTAAATAGTTTAAACGATGCACAAAATAATTTTTCAAAATGTGAATAAAAAATGAAAATTAAAAAAGCTATGGGCATGTAAAATAAAAATATGCATTTAAACAAGGTAAAAATTACAGTTAAAGCAGTTATAAAATAATTCAAAATGTATTTCTTAAACTGTATTCTATTTGAGGTATTCTGCGGAATGAATATTGTTGTCAAATTCAGCTAACATCATTATTATATAAAATTTAATGAACATAATCAATATTCTCATCTAATTATCACATGATTCTTTAAGTCATCTTACTTTTCCTAGCTTCTTTATTAAATAGTATTTTTATGACCCTACAGCAAGAAACTGGAATGAAATCTAAAGAATATCTAGGTGAAACAATGTGAAAGTAAATTCTACTCATCAAGCATTTCAGCATTCTTCCTGGCAATGAGCACAAGCAAATATACAGATCACTTTTTAAAGATATTGAAACTTCAGGACAGATTTATCACACCAGTCACCATATGGAAATGAGAGTTGATCAGGTATTGCAAATCATGATATCATTCCGATTTTTACGGACAGAAAAGTGATGTATAACATATTGTGATAGCACCCATACAAGATTCAGATACTGCAACAGCTACTTCAGCATGATACGGAAATGCATATAAAATCCGAAATAAAATTCATTGCACGAATAAATATACTTTTTTTCCCGAGAACAATTGGTATGGTTCTACCGTAAATTTAATGATAGGTACACATTTTTTGACGAATGACACTGACAGAACCCCTTAGTATTTTGTTCAAATCGGATCAAATTTCAAAATATGTTGTTAAGCTTTATTCTTATTCCAGAAGGGCAACCGAGGCCACCTAAAAATATCATTAAATACCCAAAACGATGTGCCACATCACATCTCCACATATCAGATCAAAGATCTTTTTTTACATGCCAAGTCACACATGATCGAGCAATAAGTCGTTATTTTGAAAGGAAGTGCTTACCATGACAGCCTGATGCCCCACCATATGGTACCGTAGTTTTTCGAAAGACACTGAGTGTATGTGCACAATTTTCAGACGGACGATGTTTGAAGGGCAGTATTATGCTGCACGTTTGTTTAATCACACAGTGCAGTTTACGTGATGCAATGGAATACTCAGTATTCTACATGGAAATCCTGACTGAAAATAATGTAAAGTTCATTGAATGTCTTAATATTCTTTTATTTATTTGTAGCTGCTGAGCATATGTTTATTTTTAATTTACCTTTATAATTTATTTCCTTTTCGTTCTGTATTATTTTGAGTCAAAAATCCAGGTCTATAATATTTTGAATTATATACTTGTAATTTTAACAATAATGAAAAGCTGTTTACTTTATTTAATATAAAATCTGAAAAACAGTCATCTTAGATTTTGGACAAGTACTACTTTTTGACGAAAGTTGATAATTTTTTTTCAGATTTTACAGAGAACATAATTTGTAATTAATGCATGGACTTAGCAAGCATACTTTCATACTTGTTTTTAGTCGATATTTTCAAAATCAACTCGAAAGCCTCTTTAATAAGCAATTTTCAATTGTAATAACGCTGTATTTCCACAAAAATTTCAGCGCACTGAATCCAAAGACTGGAGATGCATGATGTGATATAAAAGTGGTAAATGAATGTCGTCATTTTTAAAGTTGAAATAAAATGTAAGATCGAAAAATGGGATGATATATGCGATCGTTATATAACATATCATCTGACACTTTATTGAAGATTTTTTTTTGATGCTGAATGAAACTGAATTCAGAAACAAATTTGAACCAAAGTATATTTTGAGGTTAATAAATTGGCGATATCCAGAAAGCGAGAAGATTTTGGTAGTTAAAATTTTGTGACGCTTTAAGCGCAATTTCCCTTTTGACTAGAGTAAGCCTTATAACACCAGAGAAAAATCCTCAGTTCACAGTAAATTCCATCCAGTTTGGCTAAAAAAGACAATGCCTAAGTTAATGCAACGGTTATATACGATTTTCATATAAAACCAGAGGAAGAGGTCTATCCGAATCTTTCTCGCGTACTTTCCAATAAAGGTTGATATTGGTGAGCGATGGTTATGAAATATTTATCTTTGGTAGGAATCTAAATTTTTGACGCCTTTTTACCAGCTATTTTTTTTAAAAAAAAAACTAAGCATGAAACAAAAGTTGTCGGCACAAGATAACACACCGGTTCAGTAATTTTAGTAAAGGGATTTAGATGCAAGTGAAAATGTAGATAAGAAGAGAGTACCCGTTCGACGAATTTTGTTCAATATTTGATATCTATATTTTAGATACTAAATCTCTGTACCAAAATCTATTTATCAAGATTTTTGCATTTTGGAATGATATAAATCATCTGTAGTCGAAAAGCAAGATAGACAAATTTCAGTTCTATAAAGTTAATTGCTTAATTAAATCGCTAGATTTATCAATGTTTTGACATCACTAAATGATACACAGAAAATTATAATTTTGACAGCCCTAGTTGATTGAGTTACAAATATAATTAGTATGGCTAACGTAATGAGCTTAAAACAAAAATGTCCTGTTTTGGAAGGAAGCCTAGCTAAAAAAACACTTCGTAATATCTTGTACAGTTTTACAGACAAAATATTACAAAATATCTAGAAAATCATACTTCGCATGACATTTTTTTCTTTTGCATGATAATCATGGTAAATCATTGTTTTTCCACCTCGGAGAATTTTAGAAACACATCATATATTGACAGCAAATGAATATTTTTTAAATCTTACCAACATATCAACTGGTCGTTTGAATAAAAAGAACCATGAATGCACTTAGTTTAAAGTGTTATTCGGAGCAATCTCTTACATAACTGTATTCATTTTTAGTTGATCTATTATTACTTATATTTATGAATTGGCACTCTGTTTTACTAAGGTGAAATCGGGTTCGAGATGGCGTAAAATGACATCATCAACATCACAGCAGATGGAAAGAGGCTCGAATAGTTTTTTATAAAAAATAATTGTGTGTGTGGGAGTCACTTTTCTCAAGAAAGATTCCCATAAATATAAATTTATAAAGCAAAACCTTATAAAACCATAAATCTTTAGAGCCGTTTCCGAGATACAAAATATATATATATATATATATATATATATATATATATATATATATATATATATATATATATATATATATAAACACAAGAAAGGTCGTTTCAAGTTATAAGATTTTTCTTCCTACTAGAAACTCATAACAATTTTATTTCCAGAAATTTGACTATATGCAACAAAATGAAAAAGCAGCAAGAAGAATCCTATTCTCAGAAATTGCCAATAAGTAATAAGTAACCACAAAATTTTACAAGTTACTATTTTATTTTTTGGTATATCCATAAAGAAAGGTTTCTGCTTTGAGGGAATAGCTTTTTAAAAACTGTTTCAGAATAGTTGTAGAAAAAAGTCGTTATTTTTAAGATTCCTCTTTCATATATTTGATTAACTTTTCTATATTTTTCATTATAATTCCGATAAATTGTTGACTAGAACTGACATTTAAATCGACACTTCCATCTGGCTCCAAATAAAAAATGCTGATAAAATAGCATGCTTTAATGGGATGCATTTTGAAAATTGTTTGATATGTATTTAATTGAAAGATTAAGTAATTTAATCTTACATGAAATAAATAATATTCATAGTGAATTCTTTATTACGTGCAAATCAGTTTGTCTCGCAATTCATTAGCATTCTTTTAAAACTATGTTTTATAAATTAGCGAACATTGAGTTCTTAAAAACCCTTTTCATTTTTAGATTATATTTATTCTGATTTCTCACCAAAAAAATTTTTACAGAAGAAAATATTTTTTTTGTTATCTTAGTAAGAAAAATACTGAATTTATGTCAGCAAAAATTCAATTACTATTCATTACAGAAATCCATTTTTCTGTAAAAAATAATCTTCGAATCCTCCTATACCTAATTTCCAAAAATAAAACCTCTATCCGATTATTTTACTTACAGTATTCAATGAAAAAAATATTTTACTGGACCATTATTACATTATACGATTCAGCATATTGCTTCCTGCTATTTTTCTTTACTTTGAAAACATTTCATTGTACAACAAAACAATCGAACATTTGATATGTTAGTAAGAGCAAATAAATTAAATGGTTTTGAAAAGATGATATCTTTTGAAGAAAGCCAGAGTAGCGAAAACTATCACTCTGAATTTTAATAAATAAACGAAAAAAATCTCGTTTCTTTCCTTCTTTATTTTGAAACATTACTTGCATCGAAAATTGTTACTGCCCTTCCGAATCACCACCAAATTACATGTTCGTTTCAGATTTGGTCAGTTTTTTTTCAATATAGGCGAATGAAATTCAATTCATGATCAAATAACTTTAGCCTGTTATTGCATTATTTATATACGTTAATCGTGGAGCGCGTTAGTGGAAACTTTAAACACAATAAATAATACCGAAAATTCTATTATTTTTTAGAAACCGAACATGGAAAGTTTTATTTTATTCTTTCAATATTTTTGATTTTATATTGGTAAATTTAACTGAAGTATTGATATGTGAATCAAAATATTTTGATGATATTGAATAACTAAAGTTTTGAAAATAGAGAAGCATATATTAAAGTCTTTCTTCGTCTAATAAGATTTGAGCAATTTGTGTTTTTTTTAAACTAGATTCCATAGAAACAAATTCCCAGCATCGGTTTAGTAGCCATTCGTTTACCCGAGTAAGTTTAGTTACTTGGATGTTCCATAAATCTTTCTTCTCTATAGCACAGACAGCCACTATTCTTTATCAGAGGGGTTTCAAAGCTGATACTCGTCCTTTCGTTTGTTTTATTGAATGCCCAAATATGACCATTACTTCCGATTTTAAGAGAATGCTATACTAGTGTTGCCTACTTTCATGTCCAGAGGGTCAACAAACAGATACTCTTCTGAATATTTTCCTCACAGTCAGGAATAGATGAAAGGCAAACTATTATCATAATCATTCATATATTCTATCCATATATTCCATTTATCTATATATAATAAATTTCATTAGAATAATGATTTTTTGACCAAATAAGTTATTAGCTATCTGGCTGTCTATGGTAATATGCAATTTAAAATATATATAATTTTGTAAATATAAGTAATGGAAAGATGAATGATTTTTAATTTTTTTGTTAGTATATAATCTTAGTATTAAATTGGTGTATTTTTTATCCATATATTAATTTTATCCATAATACAGGAGTACAAAACGTATGACTATCTTTTTCTTTCCTTCATGAAATACGGTGTTTCTTTCCTATACTTTCTAAACATTTTCTAGTCATTAGAGAAAGATGTTAGCTCGTATAACCAAAAATACAATTATTTTGATTCGAGTGATATCATAAATCAGCTCCGATTTAAAAAAGGAGATTCTTAAATTCAATTTTTAAAAGAAAAAGTATCAAAAATAGAAAGAAAATTCCAGATGCATCCAGTTTTCCAATTGCTTTATAACTTTTTTGTCTCATATTAGCAAAGGTAGAACTAATTTAAATTGCACACGAAATTCATCACTTAATGGGAATTGAAATTCTATTCAGCCATTTCATTTAAGAGTTACGACTCTGTAATTACTTTATCTGTTCTTCCATTTCCAAGTTGTAATTGACAATATCCATCGAATATATAATTAAAATATACCGAATTGTTTTCAGAATTTTGTGAGTAAATTTTCTATAATGGTTCTATTTTTCTATTTAAATCAATTTATAGTCTGTTACAAAATTAATAAGATAAACTTAATAAGTTGATTTAATTAATTACTGTATACAGAATTAGGTTGCTACTTAATAAAACACAATTTTTTTTTAATGAAGAAGTTTTGAAGTTAAGAAAATGCAATTTTTAAAGACTTTTTTGAAATCCCCCCTTTCTAATTTCTTACAAATTTTCCTTTTCTAATACTACTCTTGATTCAACTGTAAAATGTAACTTTAATTCTGTCAACAAATAAATAATTTAGCTATTCATAAAAAGACAAAATTAAATAATAATAAAATTTCAAAAATTAAATAGTTCTAAACCCTATCTATTGCGTAATACTTTAAAGATATGAATTGTTTAACACCTCTAAAAGTTTAAGTATTTTGAAAAACAAATTATCACGACGAATTGAAAATTATAGATGTTGATTTTAAATAGAAAATTGTATCTTAAAAATAAAAATATTTCCTGCCATTTAAAAATTGACAATTCGCAGAAAATGGATAATTATATTTAAAAATTTATGGTTATACAAGATTTACCTTTAAGAAGACTATGTAAAATTTGAAGATTCTAAATTAGAAAGGGCGGTTATTTAGTAACAGATGTATGCTTGCGCATGAATTATTTCCGTATCCTATATTGTAATTAATTACTTGATCGGTATTTGTAACTTCCTCTTGTAGTTTTGAATGTATTCTTTTTGAGAGAAACTTTATTGTCAATGGAAATTGCATTCGTAAGTTTTTTGAAATATTTTTACCAAACACAATATGGAAAAGTAATAAATTTATATTTTATACATATTTATTACAATTATGGGCAATTCAATAAATGTTCAGACATATTTTTATTTCCGAAATATTGAATGATCATGTTTACTTTTGACTCTAAATAAGATTTTATGATTCGATTTAAGTCTGAAGCAAAACTCAGATAAAGCAATATCAAAGTAGGGAATAAAATTGCAACATATATGAAATGATATGTTGATTTTTACTTTTCAAATCATGGTTTGAGGTTTTCGATATCTACTTTTATGATTTTTCTATTTATATTTTTCTTCATTTTTTGACGTATGCCATTATTCTTGAAATATAAAACAATGTAATTTCAGATAAAATAAATATAATACTTTAAAATTCGGTATTTATTACATATTTTTTGAAAAAAAAAGTATAAATATTTAAAATTTGTGCAATATTTGAAGGTTCTGAAAATTTCGTTTGTTGGTGCATTTTAAAGCGGAAAATGCTTAATAATGAATAAAACAAATTTTTATAGACAAAATAAAATGTTATAAATGTCCCTTTAATTCCTTTATATTTATTTATAAAAAGTATCTAGATAATTATATAAATAAAAATAAGAAATTTGGAAAAAATAATTAACAAAATTTTGAAGTGTATTAGACAGATTTCATTTAAGAAGAATCTAGTATATTTAAGTTATATTACCTACAAAATGAGATAGGACATTTTAGAATTTGTATATCTTCACCGATCATTATATATATATATATATATATATATATATATATATATATATATATATATATATATATATACGCTTTGCATTTTTGAACTTGTTTATAAGTCAGCTCGAGTTTTAACAGGGCTGGAAATATTCGCGAAGTGCTAAAAAACTTCGGCTGTGCTAACGGACGAAACAAAAATATCTATTGGGATAGAAATAAAGAACGGGTTGAAATTATTATTTCTCTATAACTCCCTTACGATGGAAGATAGTAGGGGATTAAAATTAGGTAATTTAAAATAGACAGATAACGGCTTCTTTAATATGAAATGTTTTATGCTATCAATAAAAAGGAGGAGGAGATATTTATTCTTGTACGTAAAAAGTATAGTAACATGCACTTACGTTAATTATCATACCAAATATTTAAAAAATGGAATAACCCTGAACAAATTTATTAAACCAAAATATTAAAATATACATTGTATTTAGAGAGTGATAATGCTGCTACAATTACAGCACAAATGAAATGAACTAAATTAGCAATAAGAATTAAGTTTAAAGCAAAACTCAAAAAGAAAAATACGATGAATCCGGCCTGAAGACTTATTAAAAAGTTACCCTCATGTAGGGATTCAAGTCAGAGATTTTTTCTGTGAGAGGTCAGACAATTCGTCAAAAAAGAAAAAAAAATGGCTTCTCGTGACCAGGAAATTGAGGTTTTGGTGATAAATTAGTATCCCAGAAATATAAGAAATTTTTCTTAAAATCTAAATATATTTTACAGCAATTTGTTTAAAACAATAAACAAAAGACCATGAAATCTAAAACAAACATCAAAATATATACCAAGATTTAAAATCACACAATGAGAGACAAATTATTTTTTTTAAAAAAGTTTTGCATCTAAATAGAAACATTTTCAAACCAAACCACAAATAACCATAAGATCTAAATCACAAACATTAGAATAGGAAATAAATCACAAAAATTAGAATATGAAATAAATCACAACATTAAATATGAATTAAATCACAAACATTAGAATATGAATTAAATCACAAACATTAAAATATGAATTAAATCACAAACATTAAAATATGAATTAAATCACAAACATTAGAACATGAATTAAATCACAAACATTAGAATATGAAATAAATCACAAAAATTAGAATATGAAATAAATTACAAACATTAGAATATGAAATAAATCACAGGCATTAGAGTATGAAATAAATCACAAAAATTAGATTATCAAATAAAAACACATACCAATATTAATAACTCCTAAAAGGTCTGAAGCGCGTAAACCTGTTGTTTATTTCCACCTCGTCAAGCTAACTTTAAATTCGCCGCGGTTTAAGTCTGGTCAGAATACATCTTCAGTATGAGGAGTTATTGAAGCGCCATCTATTAAGTTAAGATTCAAAGTGAATAAACTGGAAGGTTTGTTTTGTTTTGAAAATTAGAAAATGGATAAACCCTCTATTGTTAAAGCTTGTATGTTGAAATAGTTTTGGGGAAAAGTAGTTTTTCGTTAGTAGCTCAGCTTTTAATGAAATTGTTTGTTGCTTCAATATAAGAAATTTTGTTATTACAAATATTTTTAATACTCTTAAATTGTGAAAATATTAAATTTTTGAAAATTTCAGAGTTTGAATTAGAATGGTAATTACTATGTTTAATAGTTTTAAAGTTAAAATAATTTCTTTTTTATTATAAATGCCGATTAAAGATTTTCCATTCGAAGTCTCTATATTTAAATCCAAATAGTTAGCTTTAAGTTAATTATCGTTTGTTTCAGTTAAAATTAAATCTTTTGGGTAACAATTAATAACATCATTAGTATTGTACAAGTTTAACAAAAGTAAGTCATCTATATATCCATAACCGTTTATTAAATTTTATTAAACTGTCTTTAATTATCTTTTTTTCATAATAATGTTGAAAAATATTGGCGAAAAAACTTGTAAAAGTTGTACCCATTGGAATTCCCTTTAATTTTTTATAAAGATTAATTTCATTAAAAAAGGAATTTTCTTTAATGTTAAAAGTACATAATTCTATCTAGTTATTTTTTATGATAATTTCTCTTTTTTAAATATTCGTTATATATTAAAGTACAAACATCTAACAACTTTTCATGCGGTAAACTAGTGTACAGATTTTCAAAATCATAGGTATTAAGTTTATTAATATTGTTATCGTTTAAAAAGTCCAAATTATTCTTGTTTCTATTATTATAAAATTATACTTATCTTTAATTTTATTTAGAATTATTTTTAAATATTCATTTTTCCAGGTTTTAATTATAGTGTAAGTTGAATTCGAGTTATACACATTTCTTAATTAAGAGTTCTCTATAACAATATTTACAAATTAAATAGAAATTATTAGCTGATTTATCTATTACTGTAATAATAAACTTCTATTTTTAATCATTTAATTTATTTTTTAAAAGATTTATTAAAATAAATTCCTCGCTCTGTAGTTCTGACGTTACCTGTATTAATTCTTGTCTTAATGTCCTCTAAAATTCTAACTTTCCATTCACCTAAACCTTCTGAAGGACAATGGTATATTATAGATATTTTAACAATAAAAATAGCCAAATCATATCCAATAGAAATAAGTATTTTTTTTGTAAGTTTACTTTTTCTCTCAGTCTAAATTTTGTTCTTCTTTCCAGATCTCTTAAAGAGTTAGCATCAATAATTTTCAAATTTCCTGTTATAATAAGTTCTTTGTCAGTATCTATATAATCTTTATAAATTTCTTTGCCACAGTTACAATTTGTTTTGTTTATTTTATTTAATTTTCTACTATAGTAATTATAGTTGCAAATTCATTTTTTTAAGTTGCTGAATAGCTAAAAGCTATAGAAAAAATTGCATTATCTTTTAAAGAAGAATATTCTTTATTGCTGTGCACAATTTCAGGTTTTCGAATCAAATATCCAAAAATGTTACCACACAGAATTCTTCATTTAAATTAGTTTTATTTTTGAATAATAAATCGTTTTATAACTATTAAGTTAGAATTTGATTAGATATAGAATTATAAATTTTGTGAAAGAATTTTCACACTTTTAATCTCCAAATGTATTATTTATAAACCTTTTAATTTTATTTTTTCTTAAGTCAAATAGATATTTTTTTAATTTTAAGAATGTTCTCACTATTAATATCCATGTTACAGTAATTCTGAAATTCTTCATCTATAATATCATAATTGCCGTCTCAACATTTACCTCACTTAAATTTTTAAAAGTAGAACTTTAAAATGTTAAAAATGTTAGAAAACTTTTAAAGTGTTACATTTATTATAAATACAAACGTTTTCTAAATCACCGTAACCTTCTCCATTTTATTTACTATTGAGTCCATATGGAAACAAAGTTTTTAAATTACAAATTTAAATGTTTGGTAAGTCGTGTCGTCTGTTTAATTCAATAATGTTATCTTCCAAAATGTAAATATCAATATTATTAAAATCATGACATTGAAAATGTTGTAGCTCATAGTCAAAAGATTCATATCAGAAATAAGCAGATAAGTTGACGCGCTTCAAACCTTTTTAGGAATTGTTCTTAATATTAATATGTGTTTGGATTTTATATTCTAATATTTGTGATTTGTTTCATATTCTAATGTTTGTGATTTATTTCATATTCTAATGTTTGTGATTTATATCTTAGGGTTTTTTGTGGTTTGGTTTAAGCATCTCTGTATATTTCTATTTAGATGCAAAAAGAAATTTTGAAATAACTTGTGTGATTTTAATCTTGGTATATATTTTGATGTTTTAGTTCTGGGTTTTATTTTCTATTGTTATTTATTTTAAACAATTTGCTGTAAACCTATTTAGATTAAATTTTTTTTCTTGTATTTCTGGGATACTAATTTATTACCAAAACCCCAATTTCCAGGGGTTTTCGGGTGAGAAGGAGTTATTATTATTTTCTTTTTTTGACGAATTGTCAGACCATTCACAAAAAAAAAATCCCTGGTTTGAATCCCTGCCTGAGGGTGACTCTTGGAAAGGTTTTCAGGCTGGATTCATCTTATTTTTCCTCTTGATTTTTACTTTAAACTTAATTCTTATTGCTAATTGAATACCCTTACTTTATAAATTTTACATTATATTATTCGTTATTATTTTACGTTATATTGTTTATTACGTTATATTTTATGATTGTGCAGTATTATGGTGGTGTAAACTAAAAGGGTATGGGTTCAATATTCAGTCACAAGGAACAAAGTGATGTATGAACGCAGCTAGAACAAAAATGAATTAACATTTGCCTTTCTGTTTCTTGATTTATTTTTAATTTTAATTAAAATTATTAAATTGGTACTTTAAATATATATCTAAAGCTTTTTCTTGAAACAGACTGGGATTGTTTTGTATTTAACATTTAATCAAAATTACATCGAAAGGAAATATTTTATGCTAAAACAATTTTACTACCTTTATTTCTGAAATGATGTGTGATAATATTTCCCCATTTTCCCATTCCGGAAACATGGAATTTTTAAAATTCTTTTTTTAAAGAATATGCTATCATAAAACAGAAAAAAATATTTTTCCTAAAATCGTTGCAGTATCTTTTAGAAGTATACCCTACTTTACTCTAACTGCTTTCGATGGTATTTGGAATAGATGTTAGGCCCGTATCGAATGGAAAAGCGATAAACTGAGGCCCACATTTTGGAGACATTTCCAGACGCTGTTTAAGTGAAACTGGCTATAAAACAACCGATATGCTTGATTGTCAAGGATTTACTGTTGAATAACAAATAAAGTCATCTTCAGAAATATAAATGCACAAACCAAAACAAACACCATAAACAAGGACATTGCTCACTCAAATTTAATGTACACTTCTTTATTACTATCATGCCAGTTTATGTATAATACAAATACAATAACAAAATTTGAGACTCATAGGCGGAATTTGCTTTATGTCGTAGTATAGTTAAGTTATTATCCAATTATTCACACTTGTTTGATATTCCCATCATTTTTTTTTACTTTCTGTAATAAGATGTATACAAAAAGAAAGTGTTATAATCATTGAAATATTAAATTTCCAGATTTTGATAAACCTCTTCCATACAGAACAAGCTAGGTTTTAAAATATACTTTTAAAATATATATGTCTGTGAAGTAACGATTCAAATACACTTTGAGCTAAATGAATGAAATGTGGTATATAGTACTTATAGCATATTGCAAAGCTGAAAATCTCTAAAAGGAATTTTCCCTTTTATAGATCCCTTTTAGAGGAAGTATATCTATCCGACTGTCCGAATACAAATGAACATTTAAACGTGATTACTCAAAAACACAATAAATTAAATAAATGAAATATGGTATGTGATATTGAAACTACACATGAAACTGTATGTGAAATTTCAGTTTAAATGATCAAAAGAAAAACTTTCAATACGCATATTTGATTTTCTGGTACTTTTGTATCAACCGCATGCTAGAAATTAATCATAAAATATCACTTTGTAATAAACTGTTTCCTAATTATTAATTACCACTTGTATATTAATAGACAAATACTGGTTTCCTTTACTGTACTACGAAGTATACAACTCTCATGCGCAGAACTAAGAAAATGAGAATATGAGCCTCTCGTTCCGCTTTTGCTTAAGATCCATGGACAATGTTCTACTATGATTTAATGAACATGAAGCGTAATAACACCTTAAATAGAGAGGATATGAGAAAGTTTCGGAGAGACCACTCTTAGTTGTTATTTATTTTATAAAAATCATAAATTTTTAATATTTTTATGCATGCTTTTCAGAATTTTAACTGAATTCTATGTAGTTGGAGCTGCGTTTAATATTATCTTGCAGTACCGACCATACTTAGTAGTATTACTCAGTAGGTATGAAATGATTTTAAAAAGTCCGTACCAAATAGCAGAGATATTAGAATAAACTACAGAAGGTTTTCTACAAATAAATATCAAATATAATTTGTTTAAGAATAAAAAATTATACATTCTTTATAATACTTCTAACTCGTCAAAATATGAATTCATTTCGATTCTTTCAAGCATCTAAATACACTGAAATTCACTGAAAGAAAAATAATATCATGCTGTATGTTTATACAAATTTAGAATTTTTTTATTGTTTTACTCATCTGATTGAAAAACATAGAAATTAGGTTCCTGAAAGCAAATCTTTTCAGAATTTGTTCAATCGTATAAAACCTAAATTGTACATGGAGAGGATCTTGCATGTATTGAGACTCAGGTGTAGTTTTAACAATTGATTTATGGTTTCTAGCATATAAAATGAAAACATTGTAATATGATATTTTTCCTTTGGTACAAAAAGCACAAAACTTTGATTTAGATAAATCTTGTGAATACGATTTCCTATTTTCTGAGACGAAACGGATTTTTATTTATATGACACACTACAATAGTGTGCTTGAATGGCATAGAATATTTTAGTCACGGAATCTTTGCTGCCCTTGTAGGATGTTGGATTGTTTATATTATGTCTCAGGAATTTTAAGGGAATATTAATATAACATGATACCGAAATAAGCTATAATTCTATGACAAAAAATATTAATGCTGAATCATCATTAGAAATTATTATTTTTTTAAATAAAGTATTCTTTAATTGATAGTTTTCGAACATTAGAAGTTTTATTATGAATAAATCAATGAAAAATTGAAATATAATCCCTTGTGAAACAAATACTAAAGAGAAACCCGACGATATTCAAATACTTTTCAACAACCTTAATCCAAGCCCTCCCAAACCGCGCAACATATTAAAATTCTGCACTGAAAAGAGATTAGCACTTTGACGATTTCTTATAAAGCTCTTCAAAAATGAAAATTCAATTGCAAATTATGTAAATATCACAAAAATGAATGAAGAAGTTACTAGTCAGTTAAAAATTAATTGCAAGTAATTAAAAAAAGGTATAAAAACCTTTTGAATGATTAACTATCATTTTGCTTAATCCATAATTTACTCAAGTTGGCAAATATTTTCCTTCTTTAGTATAATAGTTTTTTTATCCTGCTTCTATCTTAAGTCCTGTTTAGGGGATCTATTCTTTCCCAATGTAACTAGTGTTCATGAGTTTTTGTAATTAAATTTGCTCATTCGTAATGGATTGACTTGTGTGACGAATTTTAAAACCGGTAAAATTGAAATTTGCATATTTTTTTACAATTACAAAAAAAATATATTCGCAATATGAGTAATATATATAGCAAATATAACCAATTAATATTTCAGATGTAAAATGCCATACAATGCGTTAAAGAATATATGTTAGTTTTTCCAAGTGTTTTACTTTCCAACTTCTGGCTTTTTTGAGAAAGATATCAAAATAGTGTTCGATGCCAACATATTACTTGTGAGACGCGCAGTCAGTCATCCGTTGTAGAAATCAAAACTCTATCAATATTTACAAGCGCGAGCGAAGTAACTTTCCTTGCAAACTGAAATTCTTCATTGATGTTGAGGCGTTTCCGATGGTTGGACGTCATTAATTTTCTTCCCAGCAGCTACTTCTGAGGGAAAAACATTAGGATTAATTAACTCGCGAGCGGAAAAGAAATATAAATATAAGTTCACTCTACATTGATATATTTTCCTCTCTAGATCTTCTTCAGAGATGTGTGAAAAAGCTCCAAGTGATGAATCAGCTTTCGCTCCAGTAAACATAAATAAAAAGTTTTACTTCTAAAGAGAGTAATGACTTTCTCCCTGAGAAGATCTTTAAAGCTCTTCACGAATGATTTGTGAGGGGAAAAAAAGCGAACGAAAGATTCGTAACACAAGCTTAACGAACTCTTTGAAACTTTGGTGAGCGCCATCATTTGAAGTATTTTTACGGTTTTTCAAGTGACATCACTACAAACATCGAACTATATGTTTTGCTTAATTGTAGGTGTTTAGAGCTTTTTCCGAAACATGTCTTCAGACACATATGTCAGTAAGTCCATATTCAAGTTCATTCAAGGAAATTAATCAATTTTTAAACAATATTCGCAGTTAATCATGAAATACATCGATTTATTTTATTTTTCTTGCTTTGTTCTCTGCTTTTTTAGGCTTGAAGATAATTTTAAAATTAGAAGTGAAGAATAAATATCGTCCAGAACGTATTCATAAAAGAAAATAAATTAATGAATTTAATTAAAATAAATGGATCTAACGGTACCGGTGATCAAATTAGTTAATAAAGGAAATAGAAAACGGAATAATTTAAAAAATTCGATTTAGTGCAATTAAGCTTTAGGTTTTCTCTTCTCTTGTAATATTTTAATTTAAAATAATTGTGCTGTTAAAAGAATTAGATTTATGCTCTTTTTTTCTCCCCATTCATAATGCTGTTCATACCTTTAAATTAATATGCTACCACTAAAGTATGAAATACTTTCTTTCATGGAACATAGTTATCTTGCGAAGTAATTTATTCCATGAAATAACAGAATTATAGAAATGTTCAACATTAATATAAGTAATTCTGGAATCTCTCGTGTAATCTGGATGAATACATTAAACCAATAATATGAATTTATATTAATATAGCGTTTAATAATTTCGTCATTTAATTAATTTATCATATTTTTAAATTGCAAATAGAGCAGGAAGAATAGCTTTAAAAAATTTGTTATTATTTTTAAAAAATAGTTTTAACATTCTTTTCTGTATTTTAACTGAAAAATTTAATTTAAAAGTATTTTTCCTAATGTTCTGGTAGATGCAGATTTTGATATGTTAGTATTCAGGAGAATGCGTTCTGCCTGTGCAGCGAAATACAAGTGTCCTTGAGTCCTGCGTCCAATGTGACACCAATTTATCATGCGTAGCGCGCACTCTCGGCGTCGCTTGTCACTAGTACTCTTAAGTTGAACGGAATAAAAAGGAATATTGTTGCATTGTCTTTCTAGCGGTTTTAAATATAAAGATTGCGTGGCGTCGGTGAAAGCTGTAGGTGCTGAAATAAGTAAAAGTTGCAGGTGCTGAAATATGAAACAGTTAATTAACTATTATGGTAAAATTTAATTTTTTAAGGCAAAATAAGGTACGCTAATTAGTTTTTCCTTAAAACAAACATATTCGTCTATGCTTTATAAATCTATTATGCACTTTTCAAGTGGTTTATCAGAATTAAATATCCACTTGGGCAAAATATTATCCATTTTTCTAGCGCCTTATGTTCGATTTAAAAACTGAAATGGAACAAGCTCAACCATTTTTTAAGGTGCTCCGATAATAGCTGTAGATGCATTTGAACACCTATTCCCCACTAAATCACTATTCCACTTCATTTATAATAAAATTTTTAAATCGAAAAACGAGTTAAAAATTTATAACTTATGCGGATTTTCTATAACAAGATTAATTAATATTTCCTTTGCCATAAACATATTTTTTCCATGTAGTATTTTGTACACTTAGGAAATAATCCTTTTTTGTTTAAGACTAAATCATGCAAACGAGTGTAACTTTTTTTTTCATATATGCAGTAAAGTGTGCAATTTTGGAGTCATGGAAACACCATACTTACTTTCTAGTATTTTAATGTACACCAGGTCTCTACTACAATAAAAAATGCTTTTTTTTCTTCTATTTTAATAACTATAATTTTCCAGTTTACACTTTTAAAATCCCATAGCAGTGTAACAATAGAGTGCTTACGTAAATAGAAACTAGTAAAATATTTTTTGAAAAGCCGTAAATATGTTTGGCATTTTTGCTAGATCGAGGCAATTTGATTATATGACATATACCTATACCGAAATAATTGCGAATGTGGATGTAGATGCTTATGAAGTAAGATGACTAAATCTGCTTGGATTCCTCACTACAGAACATTAGGACATCGCCAAGATATTGCTTAAGATAATAAAAGAGGAAGATGGAAATCAAACTACAGATATGAATCATGGTTTATTTAAAGGGATAAAAAATCCGTGGCAGTTAAAGTTAACGAGTCTTTATATTGCAAAGCTGTAAATAGATTAATTCAAATGGATGGGATAAAATTGGATAAAATAAATCAGGAAGCATCTTTTAAGCACTGTCATTAATACTAGATGATAAATTGATTGATTTGAGACATGTCTATCAGTTATAATCTAAAAATGTGTGATCATCTGTAAAATCAATAAAGTAATCTTTAAACTGCTTTGGTTCCAATATAAAAAGAAATAATTATGCATTTCTTCTATGACATTCACAACAATACTTGCAAAACTGATAAATATATCATTACTGGCAGTAATAATGTCACTTTGAAGGGTTACAGCATACAATGTAAGAGCATTGCGAAGAATAAATTGAATTGTTTCTGGAACCAGATTTATTCTAATCTTAATTCAATCGTTTCCACAAAATTTTATTCTTACTTTGATAAAGTTGTAATGTATCTTACAGAAATTCATAATTAGGTTTATTACTTAGCCATAACCATTCATATGATATCAGTTTGTTAGCTTAAAAATGTAACAAGTAATAAATAATTATAGTGGGTACAATTACAAATTTTGTGTCATTTCAAAGTTCTGATTTCTCTCAATTTATAAATCAAGTCAAACATGTCGTTTAAATTATTATTACGTACTTTGCATATAAATTGTAACCGTCTTTATATTTTTTCTCGTTGTTTTTACACTCTCATATGGGAGCTTAGGTTTTTCTTTTTTGGCACAGTTTCTTATATTAAAAAGTGTTTAAAATTTAAAGTGTTAGTAGTAAAAACAAAAAAAAAATCTTGCAAATATACAAGAGCAAAAAAATATATTTATAAGCTTTGGCTAGTTATACATAAATGTAGAAAATTGTAGAGTTTTTAAAATTATTTTCATTACGCTTGATTTGTTCATTTAATAATTGATCCTCAGGTATTTCAGTAGTTAAATAGATAATATAGACTTGATTTTCTTATCGTTTGGATTTCAAAATCTCAGATGTTTGCAAACATTTTCTTCGGAATCCTTGATTTTAAGGCCCTAATATATGAATTCTCAATTTACTCATTAATTATTATTTTGATTTCTTTAATTTATTTCAATAATATAATTACAAAATATCTTATCTTTCACTATGGAATTAAAATTAAATATAATTCAATCAATTCATGAGAAAATTCTGAAAAAATTATAAATATTACATTATTATCCAGAATATACAATTATACAAAATATTAGACTTCTAGCATTGTAGAAACAAAACATATGATGTACTAAGAACATGTTTAGTTACGAAAATTTCACTAATGACTGAATTTAAATAAAACCAATCGTGAAAGCGGTGTATAACATTTTTGCAAGCCCTAAACTAGGAATTGAAAAATAAAAGGAGAGAAGTAAAGCTTATGGTAAATCTGTTTGATTATTATCAAAGGATAAATATATTGGTTTAACTCTTTCATATGCTCAGAGAAAAATATATATTGATACAACACCTGCAGAAACTCAGAGTGAAAATATATTGGTCCAACACTTGGGGATGCCGAAAGTGAAAATTCATAGGAAGAAAAACTTAGTTTCGTAAGCCTATAACCAAGTGATTAAAAAAAGAGAGAGAGAGAGAAATTACTCTGCCCATAATTCAACCTACTCATTTTTAATTTTTTGCTGCTCAGATTAATTCTAATTTCCGACGAAAAACAAGGCTTTAATTTTTTACTGGAAATAGTGGAAGCTTAACCATTCAAAAAATGACAGGGTGTGTTGAAACTTCAAATTGGTCATATGAATCACGCATGCAGGAGAGAAAACGAATGCCAATTTCTTGTACTACTCTGAGAGACCAATTGGATGGAATCCAGAAAAAACAATTCAATGATGCGTGAACATTACCAAATCCTAATTTGAAAGGTCTTGTCAACGCATTCGTAGTACACAATTTGCTTCCCTCGCACTGTTATTATCTTCATGGCTTTGCTCTTGAGTGATGCTTGTTGCTTATGCCTCAAAAAGAGTGATTTATGCGCTTAAAAGCTTTAGGGCTGTTCTGCGCATGAAAATAAAGGAGTTAGAAGTAGACTTCAAACAACTACTTTACTATGAAGAAAGAAAATAGGAAAATCGATTTTCATTGGCTAGCGTGTCTGTTCTAATTAGTAATTTGGATTTTACAGAAGTCGTCCATCTTTTTATATGTTGCGACTAAAATATCTTTAACTAACCATCTAGAACTAAAATTCAATTTCTTTTGAGATATATATATCTGAAATACTCGTTAAATTTTTAAATATATCTTTGTTGGTGAAGTATGTTAAGGATTTAATGTTGCATTGCGGCTGTCCTAAAGTTTTTAAGAAAAAAATGTGCTATTTTTGATTCAACTTTTCTTAAATTAATCAAAAGTAATTGTAACAGGAAATTTTTGTACAATTTTAAAAATAAAATCCTTTAGTGTTATGCAATTATTCTTAAAATCATCATTACAAGAATCTAAAATTTAATTTTAAATACTGGAATGTCTCAAATACAATTTCAAAAGCCCTAATGCCGTTAAAATTTGTGGCCAAAGCATTTTTTACAATACAATGGAATACAATTTTTGCGATAAACAGAATTTGGCAGAAAAAATGATAAAAAGTAGTTAAAAAAATGAAGTAAAAAAAGAAGATACTCTTTGCTTTTTCAGGTTTCAGGACTATTATGTTAAGAATGTCATGTAACACTTTGGCCGCTAAAGCGTAGCACTCATAACACCCGGAATATAAAAAATCTAGCAGGAATTTACTTCGCCCTTCATTAAATTGGAAATATCGGAAATGATGTTTCCGTGCTGCGTTTAATTAATTGTAAAAGAACTACAGAAAAAGCTATGAAGGATTCCAAATAACAGAAAACATGTCCTTGAAATATTAAATAAACCAAATTTGCTGTTTAGAGTTAGGTAGAAATAGGGAAAAAATTTACAGATAATTTAATTTTAAGTGCTTTTTAAAGACATTAAAAATTGCAGATATCAACTTTATTCAAACTACTATAAACTGAAAATTTAAAAACAGCCATTTAGCTTTATAGACTGAAATAGAATTAAATAAAAAAACATAATGACTTTAAAACGTATCGTATCTCTTTTCAAAGCAAAGTTCAATCATCTATAAGTTTAAGGTCCTCAGGTGGAATATAAAATGCATTTATTTGTATTCAAATTTCAAGAACCATTATGGCAAAAGAACGAATTTTATTTCTGTGATCCCATTTCTAGCAATTTAATCAAACTTGCTGTTGGTGAGGCTTCGTATTTCCTAAAATGTTACCTTCCTTTAAACATTTTTCTATTTAAATGATTTCAAAAGATCTCTCTTAGAAGTGGGAAAGCATGAAAAAAACTGCACCAATTTTACTTAGGTTTCAAGATAATCAAAACAGTATTTTCATATGAGTGCTCTTAGAGAAAATCATTTTTGTGCTAAAAAACAGCAATGAATTAAATTTCTTCGTTTCTATCAGTTATTTTATTGTGGAGATAAAATGGTTTTGAATGCATTCGGGCAAAAAATAATTTAAAATATTTGTGTGTTTTTGATTAAAATTTCTATTATAAAATACTCAATTTTATTAATGGATTCGGACAATTATGAGACGAATATTTGAAAAAAAATTACATATCAATTCTATTATTCAAGAATAAATGATTTCACTTAGAAAGCAATTTCACTACCTTGCTTATTCTTGCTAAAAAGTTGAAAGTAATTGAAAGTATTCCTTATTAAATTTCAAAATTATTAAGATTATCAATCTTATTTTATTACATTTATAGGTGAATTCATACAGAATTTAATTTAAATAAAAATTTCTCGGATATTTCACAATGAAGTCTGATTTCATGTTGCAAGGGAAAAATGAGTTTACTTAATAAAAAGTGCACAGAAATTTTCTAGAACGTGAAAACGTGCGATTATTCGTTTGACAACATTTAATGATTTCCATGATAAAGTTTCATAATTTATCATTAATAATTTTATCCTATGATAAACTTAATGCACTTTTCAAATGTTTTTTTAATTATTTTAAAGATACAAAAATATTTACCTTAATTAACTAGATACATTCTTTCTTTATAAAAATTAAACTAATTGAAACATACATTATACATAACTTAAAGAGAGAAATAAGAAAAATCTGATATTATAGTTGAAGGGTTATTTAATACTATATGTAATGGATTTCAAAGTAGAAAATAGTGCTTATCATAAAATTGCATTTATTTTGAATTCGAAATCAAATATTTCAACTCAAATATTTTGATTCATACGGATATTTATATAAAAGCATACTACTGAAAACCGAAATAAAGTTTTTAACAAGAACTTGACATGAATGTTTTTATATTTTACGCATTAAAATTTTATTTTGGAAATAATTTCAAATTTCATTTGTTTTCTATCTGGTCGTCTAGTCTCGTTTTTCCTTCATATGACGAAAATATAATATAGATTTGTCGAATTATATTTGATTTGGATTGAAAGATTTAATTAAATTTTAATGAATGTTAAATATTTATATTTTAGAACTTTGGAAATAAAATTCATTATATTGGGAAATCAAAATTATAGTAAATTTATAAAAAAGCATTTATTCTCTGGTATACTATTTTTACTAAATTATTCTTTCCTCAATATGTAGATAATTAGAATTTAATACTTATAATTAATATAGCTAATAATAGGGTTTAAAACAAGAAATCAAAATAAAATACAAATGTATATAAGTTTTAAAAGCGTTTTTCTATAATAATTGTGCAACAAGAAAAAATGTGACAAAAAAAGGCTAAATGATTCTTTTTGGCGAAAAATGAAATGCATGGCAAGAATGAAAATGTAAATGCTCATACATTTCATAAAATTCGGAATCTGTTCTCTTTCCATGTACAAAAAAAAACCCTTCAGAAATTCGGTACTGTAATAAAAAAAACAGATTATATCACCAACTAATACTGACAATTTCCAAGTTATAGGGGTGTATTATCATACTGCTTTTTTTTGAAAAAACAAGCAAGGTATTTTCATAAAATTTTGCTGTGCTCTGTCATGCTACTTCTAAAAAATCTGAATTATCTTTATCCGCATATTTTACACATAATTATAAAAATAAAATAATTTCCATTACGAATGCTCTTAAACTGAAATATTCCCAAATAGATTCTAAATAGATGCATGCATGGATACTGAAGCCATCAGTTAGCCAAAACTCAATATAAACGAGGATATGAGAAAAGCTAAATTATATGGAAAATACTCATTCTCACACTCAAGGTTGCTCTATTTACAGAGGTTTCGAGAAGAGAGAAAGTGCGATCTTCAAGTTAAGTTATATTAACGTTTCATTAACGTCTTTATTTTGAAAAAGCAAAGGACTATTTTCAAATAAGATCATATGATAAGGACACCAGCTAAAGGGTCTTTGAATCATAACGTTAGATTTACCATCCCTACCTGATCCTAGTCTTTCACTTAGGTTGTGAAATATTTTAATTGCTGGCTTTCTGGCACAGAGGTAGCGTGTCTTCTCCGTGTTCTGGGAGTCCCGCGTTCTACTCCAGGTTCGGGCAGGGTTGTTCTTCTGTGCTCTATTTTCGAGATGTGTGGATGTGCCCCCCTGTAAAAAGGTGCTGCGCAAGCGAATGTGAGGAGTCTGTAACTAAAGTGCCACACTTGGCCCTAGTTGGCACTACTTAAAAAAAGATACGCATACCTTCAACCTAAAATATGCTGATGTATCAGCGGGGCTTGTATATGGCAAGTGCCATAAGTTACAACAACATAATAACAACAAGATTCGAATTTGGTTGTGATTATGGAGCTTTCAGTCCTTATTGTCATGATCTTACCACATTATCGTTGCCACCATGAGGTTATTTTCTGTCATGTTTTGGCAAAATATGTAGCGAGGGAAATCACTTCATCTCGTTGTGATGATATTTTTCAATTTTTCAAATTAAAATATGTTATACTTTAAAATATTGTTCTCATTAAAAATATATCTTCCGTTTCCCTCCTTAGACTCAAATATTTAATTTCCTCTAGGAACCTCTATTTGGACTTATTAAATTATTGTATGTATTTAATGAATTTCTATCTGGAAAGTAAGTAATTTGTAGAAAATAAAATATAATTAAAATTTAATTTTAATTTTTCAGTTTGTTATTTTATACTTTTATATTCTGATTCCTAATTTTTCAATAAAATTCTTTGCTTACATCTGTCAGCTCATTGGCTCATTATAGTTATTTTTTTGTCAATGGTGTCGTTTTGAAGGATGGGTCATTTCGATAAATTTTGTAGATAATGAAAATGTGCATGAATATTTTCGATATGATAATTAATTATTATCCAAATTGGAATCTTATTTCAGCCTGAAAAAATAATGGCTAAAATTATTCGTCATAAATTTGATATATCAAACCACTGTCCTTAATGGTATAATCATGTAAGGCGCAAAAATGAGAAGGAGATATTTCAAAACGCTATCTGAGAAAAACAGATTTCTAGTTTCTAAAGAAGGCTAGCAATTCGGGGGTTGTTTTTCTGGGAAGGGATCGTCTTTTATTCAATTAAAACTTTCTTTATAATAACGTTCTTTATTTTTGAGATTTATTTTTACATATTTTAATTGAACTAATGAAAACAACTGAATTTGTAATTTCAAATCGAAAATGAGTTTCAAATGAACACTAATTAATTATGTTAATGATAATGGCTACCTAAAAAGCCTATATTATTGAATATGTCTTACTCGCCTTTAGATAAATCTTTTTAAACACTTTTCTTCATAAAATGACGCTATTTTAAATAATTATTAAGGTTTTGTACATCTGCATTCAAGTTTACATAATGATATTTCAGATTTTCCAATGTTCTACTACATTTTACAATATTACATTTTTTTAAATCGCTGTACAATCATCACTGAATTATATAATTTGAGCTGTCAATTAACTCACGATTATTTACTTAATTGACCACTTCGATATGAAATTAATAATTGATATATTATCCTTTTTATGGTAAAAACCTTTGAGACATCAGAAAAAAATTTAAGTCAGTCAGAATAAAACATATATTGCACCTATAAAATCAGATTTAAATATTTTATCGGGCAAACTGTTCGGTTTGAAATGTTTTGAAAATACGTTACAAAAAGCTTTATAAAAACTGAGAAACATAACAGTTTTTTTCAGTCCTGTTACAGTTTTTAAACTTTTTTTTTTAAATTAAGAATACTTTCAATCCCTTTAATGCGCTTTCAATCCCTTTTGATATAAAAGATTAAATAACCGGTGAATTTTTCCTTTGCAAGGCTTCTATAATGAGGAAACTAGTTAAACTCTCTAATGATCTCAATTTAGTTTTCGTTTTGAGCAACTCTGAAATTGAAATCAGAAACTAAATTCTCTTGAAGGGCAAAAACGGTTTAAGGAAATAAATACTTCCAGCTTGGTATTTTCCTTCATATCTTTCTTTTCGTGACTTTTATTTCCCATTTTAGGATTGTAGATTAAATATATACCTTTAATTTCCAGGCCATCTATACAAAATTCTATAAAGTTATATTGATACTAGAATTGAAAATGAATATCGGTTTTCATAATTTTAAGAAAGAAATTCAATGTAGAAAAATAATAATTAATTAAGGAATTCGGCATTTCACTTTTTAGTTGAAACAAAGAGAATGTGGGTAACATTGAAATTTACAAATCCAACTGTGGAATCGTTCCAATATTCACTAAACTTTCCAAACATAATGGTCATAATACCCTTGTCACAGATAGGATAATTTAGATTTCTAGGAAATAATTATTTACAAAATATATAGAAATATCCAAATATTGTTGTGTCTAAATATACTAAGTGCTATTTGTTTAACTCCCCTGTCAAAAAAGATTCAAAATACTATGCTTAACAAAACGCCTAAAACGTATGTTCAATCTAAAAAGACAGAATTTGGACAAAACGAATATTTTCCCCTACTGCGTGTTTCCTCACAGTAGGGATACTAATCAACTCGAACTTGCGAAGGACATCTAGACATCCGTTGCTTATCGAGTAGATTCTTTTACTTTCTAAGATGGCACTTGTAATATTCCAAGAAGAGATTGAGATTGCTTCGTAGCTTCAAAATGCCTGAGAGGAAGTATTTGATCATTTTTTGATTAATTATAAAACACTTCAAAAATTTAGGTGAATTTTTTTTTTAGAATTTTTGTTTTGACATACGACTAACTGTTACAAATTAAATGCGTAAGTTTCTTATTGTCATTTTTTAAAATTTTTATTACGTCAACTGTAAAATTACTTTTTCGAAATTAGGCATGAGAGATTTAATTATTGAAACAAAAACAAATATATATTTTTTAAAATTTTTACATGGTGTTAATTTATGTTATGTTTTGCCAGTAAAATGTATGCATTTATTGTTTCGAACATTTTGAAGAATAAGTTAGAATGTTTTGATTTTATAGTACCTAAAAATATTTCTGTTCAATCCTTTATAATCAAAAACTGAATTGAGTTTCTTAAATATTTATTCTGCATTTTGGATTAATTTTTTTATTCCACATTTGTTTATAGTATTCACAAAAATGAAATGCTTTATGCTACCTTAAAAAAGATTTCTTTTTTACATTTAATAAATAATTTTTTGCATTAATGATCATATTCTATAATATTATCTTATAAGTTTCCATAAGAGGGAATTTCGGGTTTTGCGCCTTTTTCACAAATTACATACTTTTCACCATTAAAATAAATGCATATATTCTTTCTACATTCCTTTACTTTTACGTCTTAAATGTTTTTATTTAATACTTTAAGAAGTTTTAAAACCTTCAACTATAAGTTATTACTAATTTGAAAATTTAAAAAAATGACATTTTTATTTTCAAATTTAGCCTAAATATAAATCAACTGTTTGAAGCTCATTTTAATATAAATAATAGTCATTGTGACTATATATGTAAGTATACTTCACATCTCCTCCTAAGCGATCGGGTGAGTTTCTATCAAAATTTCAACACTAATTCTTCAAGACAAGATAAAGTATCAGTCATCTTTTCGAAGTTAAAAAGATTAATATATACTTAATTAAATATTAACCAAAATTCATCTATTTTCGGCGTCATTTCAATAGCCCTTTAAAATTCAAAATGCTATTATTTCAACGATATCAATTTAATTTTTTCAATATTTTTTTCAATGATGATTATTTTTTTAAAAAAATTAAAAGTATTAAAATTAATATTCAAACTGAGTTATTCGACCACTACTTTTTAATTTGTTTTATTCAAAGCTTATCTTTTCTCATTTTATTTTATAGGTTTTAAGTTCTCAAATTAACGATTTTTAAAAGCAGACAGGAGTAAGTCACTTAATAGGAAGCAAGAAACGTAAAATTCTTGAGATCAAATAAAGCAGATATGCGCAGGCTGTACCCACTTCAGAATATTTGCTAGTATATATTAAAAATGTAAACATCAGTATTTCTTAAATGCTTCTTTTAATAAATATCTGTTTGTAATATTTATAATTTAATTTAACATATTTATTTAACTATGAAAGCATATAAAGGAAAGAATAAATACACCGCTCAAATTTAATGGTTGGTATTAAAAATAAATTGTTCAAAAGCAAATGAAGTATTTTTCATTGAATGACGACCATGAATAAATACGAAGAGCTATTGCCATAATGTATAAACAAATTCTAACCGAAAACTTAAAAAACAGAGACGGTTAATATTTTATCTGAAAATAGCTATTGTTTTAATTTTTTTAAAGATTTTAACGATAAAAATTAACTACTTAGTTAATAGTTACTTGAATCTCCCCTATGTTTGAGCATTCATGAGCCCAATTTATGGAACAAATTTAGCGATTGTTTCAAACTTATATAGAAACTCAGCAGTCGGTAGTTTTTATAATCTTCATTGAAAACATTTCAAAAAATAACATGTTTCTCTTATTAGTATAGATATACATGGCCGCAAACGATAAATGAATTTCAAAAATTCATAGTAAAGTAATTTTTATGTAAAAAAAACTATGCATTAAAGAATTTTAAATCCAGACAGCGCTAGCTTTATCATCTAGTAAGATATAATTGGTCTTTGGTAAAGCATTTAGTTTCTCATGCTGTGTTAGTCTATCACGCTGTTTTTTAAAAGATTAGTTTTTACTTTACGAGATTAATAATGCTAATAGGAAGTAAACTCAAAGCTCTCTGTTATCAGATGATGGACCCCGATTTAATGATGTAAAACAAAAAATAATCACTCCAGTTTTTAATGTAAATTACAACTGAACGCATAATTCTACAATTGCACATTCAACTAGTAGACAAAGTAAATAATTTGAAAGGATTAAAATGCAACGTCCACGTTGAATAATAACACACATTTAAAAAACATAATTTGGAAAATATTTTATATGTTTTTATTTATTTATTTTTAAAAAAATGCTCTCGGTGGATTGCCAATTTAATGATCCGTGTTTATATCCTTTCTACTTTTATCGCATTATAGTTCACATTTTTTTAGGTACACTATTTGAACAAACTTTCAAAATCATTTTTCTAGATTTCGAGTCTAATGACATGAAATAAAAATGAAGTCTATATATTACGACGTCTATATGCATTAAAAAGTATGACTTTAAACTTAATGCGATACAATGTATGATATTGTCAAACTTATGAAATGAATTAAAATTTTATTCAACAACCTCAAACAGTAAAAACTACAAAAAAGTGTAAGATATGACAAATAGATACATTAGAGGTACAAAAGTGCTGAAATATGACACAAAATAAAGACAAGAAATTTTTTTAAAAAAAATCCAGTAATTTTAAAAGATACTTTTAAATGTGCATTAATACTGTTACAAGCGGGCGAGCGGCACGAAAACTCGCCAAAGTTGGCGACGTTTGGCGAGGAGTCTTACGCCAGCTTGATTGGTTTGGCGAAAGGAATAGCCTAGTAGCCGCTAGATTGTGCGCGATGTTTTGAGAATCTTCACGAGATTCAGGTGCACGCGCTTTTCGGCTATATAAGGACGAATATCCGGAGCGAGTAGTTAGTTGAGAGTTTGCTCTGAAATAAAAAGCGTCTCGCTGGACTAAAGGATTTGTAAGGTGTGTTTGCGTTTGCTGTTAACGCTGTGTTATTGAGCTCGCTGTGATTTACTGTTTCTGTGCTATACTATAGCTGTTTTGCAGTCTGTTTGTATCGTGCGTAAGACTTGCATTTACGCTGTAATTGACTGTTGACTGCTGAATTGTACTTATCTAAAAATTTTACTTTATCAATTATCCTGTAAATAACTGTAAATAAATTTGTTTGTGCTGTCATCAACTAAAGTCCATTCAATCCGAACCCGCTAGGCTAAAAAACGTAACAACTGGTGTCAGAAGTGGGATTGAATGGTGAAAACAAGAGCGATGGAGGAAGCGGATAAAGCAAAATTTGAACAGCTTTTTGCTTTCATTAAAGAAATGAAAGAAGGGATAGAAGAAGGGCAAGAGAAGATGGAGAAAAAGATAGAACAGAAGATAGACCAAGACCAAGCTAATATCGTTGAAGCAATCAATTCCAAAATAGATGCTTTAGCGGAAAAGGTTGAAGAGAACGACACAACGATTCACAATATTCAGCAGAGTTGTGAACAGAATGGGGAAAATCTCCGTAGAGTTGAAGAGAAATTTGATGAAAGATTTAACACCTTTGAGCAAGAAATTGAGCGGAAAGTCGAGGAAAAATTGAAGAGAATGGAAGGTGCACAGATAAAAGCTGAAAACCAATCTCCGAATGTTCGAGAGTCTGAAATAGCTCAATCTGTGCCTGTTATTCCTAAATCAAACATAAAAGTGTCCACCTACGACGGAAAAACATCTTGGCAAGTCTACAAGACTCAATTCTCCATCGTCGCAGAAGCCAATGGTTGGGATCCAGTCACGAAAGCTAGTCAACTGGCTGCATCACTACGGGCTGAAGCTGCTGATATTTTAAGAACTGTTCCCGAAGATCAACATCTGGACTTTGAAGCTCTTTCAAACGCTCTGGAGTTGCGCTTCGGAGAAAAATGCCTCAAGGACTATAGCCGTCTTCAATTAAAGACCCGGGAACAACGATCGAATGAAACTCTGCAAGAGCTTGCAGCAGATGTAGAGAGGCTCTCCCATCTTGCCTTCTCCGACTGTCCAGCAGAGGTACGGGAAACACTGGCCCTGCAGTATTTCATAGACGGCGTGAGGGATCCAGAGATACAAAAGTCCCTGCGAATGGCTGAATTGAAAGATTTGAAATCAGCTTTGGTTTATTCAATGAAATTTGAAGCCGCTCAGCAAGCTGCACGGAGGGATCGCCACTCAGTAAGAGGAGCTACGGTTCAAGATGCATCAGATTCTTCGATGCAAAATCTAACTGAAATGATGGAAACAATTTGCCAGTTTATCCGGAAAGGAGATGGAAGGCCCAACAAACATGGCCAAAGAACTGTGAAATGTTGGAAATGCGGCGACGAGGGCCATGTTCAAAGGAATTGTTCAGCCCGCTTAGATAAACGGGCTAAAGACTCTTCTCAAAACAACCAGGAAAACTAGAATTTGGCGGTCTCGCGGGGCGGAGGTTGCCAGATGAAGAAAAGCCCCATTTTGGAGTTTTACAGATATCTTCCAGAGGCGGCGGTGAAAATGGTTTATTTGTTGAAGCCTTCGTCAACGGAACTCCCTGCCGAATGATCGTTGATACCGGAGCCAACGTAACTATCATGCGAAGAGATGTTGCAGAACAACTAGGAAGGAAAATTCTCTGGACACCGCCCTGCGTCACCCTCCAAACGGTCACTGGTGACAAAATCCCGATTATTGGAAAAATGAATATTGTGATTAGATTTGGGAATGCTACTTATGACCATGCCGTTTACGTAGCTGAAATTACAGATGATTTTAAACTTGGACTGGACTTTCTGAAGAAATATGATTTTGTAATTGACTTTAAAAATAACTCCCTGCACTCCACATCAGAAGTCGTGACTCTTTTCCATTTAGGTTCTGGAGGAGTAAATACCTGCCATCAGATTGTTGCTTCAATAGACTTTGTTATCCCAGCTAGAAGAGAAATAATTTTAGAGGGATCTACTGGCGAAACGGATAATTTCCGGTTTGGTGTTGTCGAATTTTCCAGCGACGGGAGTATTCCAACCGGAACGATGGTGGCCTCCAGTCTTGTAGATCTCTCGAAAAAGAATGTACCCGTCAGGGTTATCAATGTCAGTAATAAATCAAAATTAATTAAGAAGGCTGAAGTTCTAGCTAAATGCTCTCCAGTTACCTGTATCGAGAAAAATTCCTGCTTAACATCAAAGGAGTCTTCCGACTGTTTGAGCCTGGAATTACTTAAAGACACTGACTTGAAGGAGGAGCAAAGAGTCGATGCAGGAAGAGGTATTGATGAATTTAAAGACTTATTCTCCCAAACATCAGATGATGTCGGGAGAACAAAGTTAACACAACACCGAATAAATACTGGAAATCATCCTCCTATACGACAAAACGCCAGAAGATTGCCATTTGCCAAAGTGGAAGAGGTAAAAGATTTGTTAAATGACATGCAAGAAAAGGGCGTCATCGAACCTTCGTCTAGTCCTTGGGCCTCTCCCATCGTTTTGGTCCGTAAAAAAGATGGTTCTACAAGATTCTGTGTAGATTAACGGCGACTGAATGACATCACGAAGAAAGATTCGTACCCTCTTCCCCGAATCGATGATACACTAGATACACTCTCCGGGAAAGAGTGGTTCTCCACTCTCGATCTGAAGAGTGGATACTGGCAAGTGGAGATCCATCCTGACGATCGTGAGAAAACAGCATTCACAACTGGAGTACATGGACTGTGGCAATTTAAGGTCATGCCTTTTGGCCTTTGTAATGCGCCAGCAACTTTTGAACGCCTAATGGAGACAGTTTTAAAAGGACTTACTCCAGAAGCTTGCATCGTTTATCTTGATGATATCATCATAGTCAGACGGAATTTTGAAGAACATCTTTGTAATTTAAGAAAGGTTCTTGATAAATTAAAAGATGCCAACTTGAAGTTGAATCCATCTAAATGTCGGTTGTTCCGTCATGAGGTAAGCTACCTTGGACACATAATTTCTGTAGTGGGCGTCCAAACAGACCCGGAAAAAGTGTCAGCAGTTAGAGACTGGCGCCGCCCTGAAAATGTGCATGAACTTAGAAGTTTCTTGGGCCTCTGCACCTATTACAGGAGATTTGTTAAGGGGTTTTCTTTGATCGCTAGACCACTACACAGGCTTACTGAAAACAAACAAAAATTCTTGTGGTCGGATGAATGTGAAAAGGCATTTAACGACTTGAAAGAAGCCTTGACATCGGCTCCCATCCTGTCCTATCCTGATCCTGAAAAACAATTCATCCTGGATAGAGATGCAAGTAATGAGAGCGTTGGAGCAGTATTATCTCAAGAAATCGACGGCCACGAACGTGTCATCGCATATTGGAGCAAGTGTCTTTCGAAACCAGAACGAAATTATTGTGTCACCAGGAAAGAATTGCTCGCTATAGTAAAGGCCGTGGAGAATTTTCATAGTTACCTTTATGTAAGAAAATTTCTGCGCCTAACGGACCATGCATCTCTGACTTGGCTTTTAAATTTCAAGAATCCGGAGGGTCAGATAGCCAGATGGATACAGAAACTTCAAGAGTACGACTTTGAAATTAAACATCGAAAAGGGTCGTTGCATGGAAATGCAGATGCCTTATCAAGAAAGCCCTGCTCCGAGGGTTGTCGCTATTGATCCTCTGCTGAAAAGAAATATGGGCTTGTTACACCAACTGTGCGCCAAATCGCAGAAGCCGTCCCACCTCAATCTGATCCCTGTAGTGATGAAGAGGTTCGCAAAGAACAAATAAATGATCCTGACATTAAACCGATTATGGAATTTATGGAATCAAACAATTCAAGACCTGACTGGCAGGACATTTCAAGTCTCAGTACTGGAACTAAACGTTATTGGGCTCTCTGGAATTCACTCGAAATTAGAAATGGCATCTTGTATAGAAAATGGGAGTCCGAAGATGGGAAGTCAGTTAAGTGGCAACTTGTACTTCCCCGATCGAGGATAAACCAAGTTCTGAAGGAGTTACACAGCAGTCCTGTAGGAGGCCATTTGGGAGTCATGAAGACAATTCATAAAGTCCGGGATCGTTTCTATTGGAACAACTTGAAAGATGATGTTCAAGAATGGTGCAGAACATGTGATGACTGTAACGCCCGTAAAGGACCTAAAACACGCAATCGTGGTAAGTTACAGCGGTATAATGTAGGCGCACCATTTGAGAGAATCGCCTTTGACATCTTGGGACCTCTTCCTCGGACGGACAATGGAAATAGAAACATTCTAGTCGTCATGGATTATTTCACGAAGTGGCCAGAGGCTTATCCAATTCCTGATCAAGAGGCGACTACTGTAGCAGAAGTCTTACTCCAGAACTGGATTTCCAGATTTGGAACACCTCTTCAGCTTCACTCCGATCAAGGGAGGAATTTTACTTCTGCTGTATGTCAAGGACTCTGCAAACTCCTCCGAATCGACAAAACTCAGACAACACCTCTTCATCCCCAATCAGACGGCATGGTAGAGAGGTTCAATCGTACTATTCTAAATAACCTCTCTCTTTTCGTTTCGAAAAACCAACAAGATTGGGATCAGAAACTACCCTTGTTCCTGCTTGCTTATAGAAGCGCGGTTCACGAAACGACTGGCTTCACACCATCCAAGATGCTCTTTGGACGGAAACTCCGACTGCCCTGTGATCTTCTGTTCGGGTGTCCTTCGGATACGCCTTCTTCGCCTGTGGATTATGTTCAAGACCTCCAGGCCCGTTTAGAAGACGGACACAGGTTTGCCCGAGATCGGATCAACATAGCGACGGAAAAGAAGAAGACCAGGTACGACACGAAAGCCACCAGACATGAATTCAAGGAAGGTGACAAGGTATGGTTCTAGAAACCGATTCGACGAAAGGGACTCTCTCCGAAGCTGCAGTCTTCCTGGGAAGGCCCTTATACAGTCCTGAAACGACTGAATGACGTCGTGGTTCGAATAAGGAAGTCACCGAACTCAAAACCAAGAGTAGTACGTTACGACCGGCTAGCCCCTTATTATGGTGATTTGTCAAATACTTAGTTGAAACCATTGTTTCCTAATTTATGTAAATATGACCTGTATATTTGTAAATAGTGTTCTTTATGTTAATTCTTTTTCAATGATTATGTCTGTAATTTTGTGTGTATAGTATTGTTACTCTTCTGCTCGGGGTCTGTACTGCCCGGGACGTGCAGTCCTTGAGGAGGGGGCAATGTTACAAGCGGGCGAGCGGCACGAAAACTCGCCAAAGTTGGCGACGTTTGGCGAGGAGCCTCGAGCCAGCTTGATTGGTTTGGCGAAAGGAATAGTCTAGTAGCCGCTAGATTGTGCGCGATGTTTTGAGAATTTTCACGAGATTCAGGTGCACGCGCTTTTCGGCTATATAAGGACGAATATCCGGAGCGAGTAGTTAGTTGAGAGTTTGCTCTGAAATAAAAAGCGTCTCGCTGGACTAAAGGATTTGTGAGGTGTGTTTGCGTTTGCTGTTAACGCTGTGTTATTGAGCTCGCTGTGATTTACTGTTTCTGTGCTATACTATAGCTGTTTTGCAGTCTGTTTGTATCGTGCGTAAGACTTGCATTTACGCTGTAATTGACTGTTGACTGCTGAATTGTACTTATCTAAAATTTTTACTTTATCAATTATCCTGTAAATAACTGTAAATAGCTGTAAATAAATTTGTTTGTGCTGTCATCAACTAAAGTCCATTCATTCCGAACCCGCTACGCTAAAAAACGTATCAATACATATGCTTAATAATATATTCGCTTTTATTCTAGTTAATAAATGTAAAAAATGAAAGTATCTGAATACACCAATTTAATTTTGAAATTAGCAAAGTCTACAAATGATATATGTAATTAAACTGTGAAATAAGCTAAATATTTAGTCAAAAATGTGTTTAAATTAAGTATTGATTAAAAATCAAAGAAAATTTTTATTGTAATCATAATAACGTTTCGGGAAAACTAATGTGTGTGTTTTTAAATTAAGATGGCTTGAAAACAATTTTGAACAAAAAACCTGTTTAGAAATTTCGAAGGAAGAATGTGCAATGCTCAAATATTTTACCACCTTTAAAAAGTTGTAAAAACTTTATTATTCCATTTTTTTTGAATTTGTCAAGTGGAATTGTTTAGGCTACAAAAAGATATAATCAGGCATCTAATTTTGCATATGGCAATTATAACGTTATAAAAAGTAATATAATCCCTATTAATCTGTTCAGCATAAAGTATCTTATCTTAGTTATAATCCTTTTGTGTATTATATATTTCAAATAGACTAATATAATACACATTTTGTGTATTATATTCAAATAGACTAAAGCAAGAAAATTATTTCATAAAAAATTTTAAGTTTACATGTATGTTAAATAAATCTTGTATGTTTAGATATTTACATTAGATCTTAAGTTACAAAAATAATTAAAATTTTTATTCTGAAATAAAAATAATCTATATAAGAGAACAGTGACAATTTTAACTATTATTTTTATATTCATTTTATTTCATTTTTGAATTGACTATATTCCATAGCATTGAAAGTTTTGAAAACTTACATATCAGTTAATTGAAAAACGTATATATAGTATACAAGATTTATTTTTTCATGCATCCCATTTTATGTTCACTAATTAAAAATTATTTTGGACACACAATTACTTAATAATGGCTCAGAATATACTATATAATGCATCCTGAGGGGAAAGATAGATCCAACTGACGTTCAATCAATCAATGACATTCGAATGATAGTAGACACTCCCGGTGTTTTGGCTTGATCCTGATTCATGTACATCCATTTCAGTATTAGTGAAATGCTAAATAGAATTGCACATTCTACAATACGTTTTCTACTCTAAATTTTGGACCTAACCTGGTCTATTGTTTATAAATAAGAAAAAAAAATCATTCTTTTTTTAATGCCTAAATGACCCATATACATGATTCCTAAGCCAGTCATGTAAGAATAGTTAACAATTGAATCGATAAATGATTAAAATATCTGTATAGCTGGAATGTGCACGATTGAAATATATTTTACCTGCAGAAAATAATAACCGTTATAATGACAAAAAATTGAAGAATTATTCGACCAACTCTTTTTGATGCCTTAAAATGTAATGAAATTAGCCTTACATTCTTCTTTTGAAAGAAAAGAAGAAACACAAAATACACTTTTACATTAAAAGTATACATAGCTTCAAATGCATTTAATTTAGCAGTATGGTAATAAACACAGTGATCTCTGAAAACTCGATTGTTGTTGTTTATGTCTTAATTTCATGAATATTTTTAATAAAATCTATTTTTCTGCATATAATTGATAATTTTCCTTTTACTTAATTTCATAGCGTTTAAAATTTATTAATATTACGAGTCATCATTCGCATAGTACTATATTAATGCAATATTTTGCTATTTTTATTTAAGAGCTGATCATAAGAGCCATCATATTGCGCAACAAAAGTGCAGTTTATGGTATTTTAAATGATTTGATAATGCATCGTATATATTAGAACATTGTTTTGAAATGGTCTCTTAAAGGGCGTTTTAAAATGGTTTTTAAAGTGTTTTTTTTAATTTCTAAGTATCATTTTTTCTTAAATATTTACATGAAAGTTCAGAAGACAATGAATCAAATTCAAGTATATCACAATTATTGGGATGCATTACATTTTAAAAGAAAGCTCATTTACCATTATAGTACATGACACTGGACCGCTGTTGAATTTGTCCCACCAAACAGAGATAAAAGCAATGGTGGTAAAAAATTAATAGTAAATTTTTTACCAAATTAAATGAAAATGGCTTTTAAGCATTTTGGCTCATGTTTTCATTCGTTTAATATTCTTTAGACTTCCTGAAATCAAATTTTCATATTGAAATGTGCACAAAAATATTCACTAAATGTTATTAATACATTGTTTTAAAATTAGTTTTGAAGTAAAAGACTAACCCATTGTTCATTTCAACCTGTGTAAAGGGTTGACATTTCTGAAATTCCTCGCACTTCTTGCAAAGAAATGGCTATTGTTGTCCCTATGGTTCATATTCTTTTATCTGGACTAGAATTTTCTATATTCGTTTCAAAGGACAACTGAGGAAATCCTCCTACGATCGTCGAAATATAAAAGTTCTTGGTTTCTGATACGCGGCATGTAGCAAATTTTAAAAAATACAAATGGGAAAGAGATATATGTAAACAGCTGAGGAATAATTTTCAATTATTAATGAATTTTCATTTTGATTTTTAAAGTAATTTATAGATGACCATGATACAAAAGCATTTATTCCTTTCTCTTGATGTAATAAAAATATTGCTTATTTTATCCCAATTCTCCATTGTTATCAAGGGGTTATTATCATCAAAATTGTTAAATACTGATGTTATCGCATTAAGCTGCAGCTAATGTAAAACGGTTTTTAAAAACTAATGAAAACAGCTCAAGAAAAATCTAATTTATATAAACAATATTTCATTAATATTTTTATCGTAACATAAGTTCGCCAAACAAATAAATCCAAAGTCGATATCTTTATTTTAATTAATAACAAGCAATGATTTGTTAAATTTTCACAGTTTTTTAGATTATATTTGCAATTAATAACAAAAGATGGAAAATGTGATATATCATTAAAAATTGTAGATGTAAATAGTATATAGAGGAAAGTAGAAACTTCTTCTCATATAAATGTAAAAAACAAAATATATAGTTGGAAAACAATATTTAAATTTAATCTCGTATGAAGAAATAGATTAGGTAAGGTCTAAAGTTTAATAAAGTCAATTGAAATTAATTAAATATTATTTATCCATGACATACGGGAGTCTTGTCTATTTCAAAATAAATCAGTGAAATAACAACTTAACTTATTTTCCTGAGAGATTCTCTCTTGCAAGACAGAGTTTATCACGAAAATCTTCAATTGATGTAATCGATAAAAGGCTGTCTTTCCACCCACCTTACTGATAACTTCACACGGCGAAGTTTTGCTTTTAAACTGTCTTACTATTTCAAACGGATTCCCTAAGGATACAATAAACTGTTTCTTTTAAAACGACTTTTTTCTCTAATACAGAAATCTGTAAAACGGCAAAGATAAGAATGTCCAGATACCAAAGACGTGTGATTAATGGTTTTACTCCCATTTCGTGGTCTTGTTTCGCATTCTCTTGAAAAGTCAAGAAAAAATGAAATTGACTCTTAAACATTTTAAAATTATTTCAAAGATTAGAAAGGCAGAAAGTTTCTCTGAAAGAATTTGTTTAGATATGAAAAGAACTTGATATGTCTTGAATTGAACTAGAAATATCTTTGAATTTAAAAATATCTTTTGAAGAAACCAATAAGGATACTTTTGAATGTTGCATATTTTTTAAATGGTATTCTGTTCTGCTTTTCAGTAAGTGTCTTTTCTTGTATGAAAACTTGAAATGTTTTTTCTTTGTATTTAAGGTATCTTTGTAAAAAAAATTTCACTCCATTCTTCAATTACATTTCTACTGAAGAAAAGGAGCTAAATTGTAAATAAGTGTGTATTATAGGCGTTCGATATCTTAAAATAGTCACTAGAGAAAGTTAAAGCTTCCGAGTGGTTCTGCTCTATCATAAGGTATGAAGAAAAAATATGAAATCTGTCTGAAAGGATTTTGAAATAAAAATAAAAACCTTAAACAATTTTAAGGAATTTTTTATATTTCTAGAGTATTTATTTCACGAGTGGGCATCTGTTATATTTAAATATGAATACAATTACTAAAAAAGTATAGTTGTATTTTAATACATATTTTTAATTATATTAATTTATAACGCAAATCTTGTAGTTTAAAAATCGGATATTTTACGACAAGAAAAAGGAGTAAAACAACAAATAAAAAGGATCTAATATAATAATAGCTATGCAGTAAGAAAAATGCATTGGTCGAAATGTTTATGAATTTTATGATATTTACTTCTTTGCAGAAGTAATAAAAAGAATATTTTTAGAAGAACCATATAATTTTGAGCAATGACCAGATGTCGAAAACGATTTCGGAGGGGTGTTTCTTCTCAAAACCTCCATTTCACTTCAGTGAAAAGGGAATTTGACCTCGACGCATTTATTTTAGACCCTGACTACATAAAAGATGCTTCTTCAATGAAATTAAGATTTGTCCTTAGAGCCATGAAACCTCAAAGACAAAATATTACCGTCTGGATATTGTTGTCCTTGATTTATATTCGCGTTTTAAGATGTCATCGAAAATTAAATAAAGATTCCGTGATCAACGCATTGCTGTATTTTGAAACTATTACATATATTAATTTTCTCATTAGAAATTTCTTTTCTTCCCCCTTCCTCCTGAATGTAATTAATGTAATTAGAGGGAAATATTTATAGATTTATAGCCAAGGTCTTACTTCTAAATTTTCATTTAATTTATGTGATCTGACAAAATATTTTGACGATAGAAATAGCATGAAAAGGTTCTTATTAGTTTTGAAGTTAAACTTCCTAAAATGATCATAAAATTTGTCATTTAAAACTGCTAAAGGAGGCAAAGTTTCTTGTAGAGACACTTGAAGATGGATGAACGTAATAGTCGATGGTGCATGTTTCTCGTGTATCTAGCATAATGAGTTCTTATCATCGACCACACTCGGAAACATAAAGATTTACTTTAATGAGATCCGTTAACATCAGTAAAATGCCTATCGTTAGCAAGCAATCGATTCTTTTATTGGTATTAGTAAAAAAGATTAAAGCTTATTAATATCGTGTTCTGTTCCCACTTCTTAAACTTTTAAACCTTGTTTGTCAACAATGATCTCGCATATTTCCTTTAATTAAGCTAATACTTGATATCACAATGAGATTGTGTTTGTTTGAATCATTATCTCTTGTTTCCATACTCATTTGGATAATTTTCGAATAAACTGATAGTTTAATTCCATTATTCTAGTAATTATGATAAGTGCCATCAGAAACATCTTCGAAATTTTTCAGTATACATTACTATGAATGAGTGTAAACTGACAAAAAGGTGAATGCATTTGCTTACTAATGCATCTATCTGACAAATCCATCTAACATCTCATCAAAGTGTGTTCTTCAAAAAAATATGAAATTAAAAGACTTTGTAAAATATCGAAATAAAATGGATTTCTGATATTTAATGAAATTAATTGAAGCTCGAAAGAGAATTATTCTTAATTTCAAAAAGATTTCAATGTATACGGCACTGTTGCACACCAATGTTTTCAAATCTTTCGGTGTACAATTTTGGTGATTTTTTTAGTTTCTTTTTGAGATAGAAATTTCTAAGTTAGGTTAGGTTTCCTAATTATTTATAAACCATTAGAAATATAAACTATATCTAATTAATATTTGAATGGTACCTAATCGTATGCAAATGGAAAAAATAGAAAGTTATTTAATTTTGAAGTGGAATAACAAAAATAACTTTTATGATTCTGAATTTTATGAGTATTGGTTAAACTCATTTCTGAATATAAATTTGCAATCAAAATGCTACAATAATAGTTGTAAGATTCTAGATGACCATTAATTAAATTAATTCATAAACGCACCATAAAATTAATTCATTTTGCAATATTTTGAAGGTTTTTTTTGTGGTTTCATACATTTGTGGTTTCATTCATCTTATATACATCAAGCCATTTTAATTCTTCTTCTTTTAATTTCTAACATTTTGTAAAGACAGTGCATTTAAAAATTTAAAATTTATTATATTTTTTAGCGAGTCATATCAAAAGCTTGATTAAATATGTATTTTATCACAATTGTCAAAAGCTGTTATAAGTGTTTAAATCTATATCAAGCTACGTGAAAAGAAGCATGACAAAAATAATTAACACTGTAAACAAACAGCTTGTGTTGAATAAGAGATTAAAAAACCCTAAAAAATTACTTTTCTACGTAAAAATGATCAACAGCTGTAATTCAACAGCTTTTGGAAGCCTATACGTTTGTTACGTTGTTTGTTGTCCGAATCAGCATCTTTGCTTAAGACTGTGTTTCTATTTATTACCTCAAACACCACAAGTCTCACCATTTTGCTCTGAATGTTCAATTCAGTTTTCTTACCCATAAATTTCGAAATGATCCGTAATCATTCGGTAAACAGTTTTTTCATTTTACTTTAATTTATTACAAAAAAGTTATTACTTGGCCCACCTATGAAGCCTGTTTTGGGAAAAATGTGCGGTTTAGTGTTGGAAAATTTTTCCCTACGCCGAGGTTGATATGAATCGTTATAAATTTGGTTTCGAAAAAATGAGTCACAATGTTTAAACGTTTGAGATCTCTTCTATTGCAGGATACTTCCAAATATTATAATAATTTGTGATGTGGAAATTTCAAATGTTTTTGAAATTTTCTCATCTTCACAGGTATATTCAAGCCATGACGGATAAAGCATTTCTGCATTCAATAATTCTGTGAATGAGACATGATATAAAGAAATCTTCCGAATTTCCAGAAAAATTTTCCCCTTAATTATATTTTAATTAGAATCAAGTAATCTAAAGCTTTTTAATGGGGTATTTTTCTCTTTTCTTGTATAATAGCTATATTTCTTATATAAATACTTAGTTTTTTTCATTGTGTGTGTGTGTGTGTGTATTTATTTAAATAAGCATTTTATTAGTACCTGGTAGTCGTGTATTGATTGGGTAAGGTAGAAATTATCATTTTACATAAAAATTATTGTCTTTTTATTCTTTTAGTCTTCATATATATTAGGGAAGAAAATATTCCAGTTGATCTTGCAGTATGCTATGAAAGGAATCAAATGTACTTATTACACAGTCAGTCAAAAGTCCTGGAAGACGAATTCCGCAATAAAATATTACGAAAGTTGCCTATATGTATCATGTATAGACCCTTTTATAACTTTAATATGAAAGCCATTTTATAACTTTACTAGTTATCTGGAGATTCCTGATATTTATTCATAAAAGATTATTTTCTGTATATTTAATACTGAATGTTATTCATTTTTCAACGCGTATTTTTTATCATTCAAAAATAATAAGTTCTAGCGCAATCTATTTTTCTGTGCGTTCATCATGACAGACCGTGTCAAAATCGTTCTTATTAATGTTTTTTTTATTAAATTTTTATGTAAAACCTGTTAACGCATGCTTCCACAATCTGTAAATGAAATTTAATTGCATTCCTTTCTTTCGTTTTAGCTGTAGATATTCCTAAAGAGGGAAATTACTTTATGTCACTCATGTTTTCCTCCTAAAAAATACTTCCTGGAATCTAGAAAAAAACTGTATAAAATATAAGAAATCATTCATCATAGGTAAGAATTTCTAAAAGTTTTCAAAATTCTTCGGTCAGATTTTTTTTAGTTTTATAGTATTATCATTATCAAAACAACTTTAAAAGAAATTAAATTCAATGCTTAAATTCCTTCTTAATATCTTTCTTTTATATTATTGTTTCTCCTTGTAAAATATGCACTTATTTTCATTGTTACTTTTATTTTAAGCTATGGCTTGAATTTTTTAATACACATGGTGCTCAGATTCCGTAAATAATTATAAATGTTGTTTACATTTTGTGATATTCCCAGAAAGATTCCTTACATATTTTTATAATATTTTGGTTGTTTCATTTTTGAAAAATAGAAGTTTGTATTATTTGAAAAAGAAGAAATTTAAATATTTAGAAAATCACAGCTCCAATTTGTGATGAAAAAGGGAGAACATTATTTTTTTCTCTGAAATTAAATTGAACTGTTATTTTGAAAACAACCCACTCAGAAGTTTAAATTATGATGGAAATATCTAAAATATTGTATCATGTTTTAATTAAAAATTGCTTTATATCTTTTCGAATTTTAATTGCCTACGACCGTTTACTTTCTGAAGATTATTAAAAAAATATCATTGATTGTTTTTCTCGCTATAGTTGCTCATGGACACATTCGTTATTTCTACAATATTAAAACTCAAAAGTCCATATAAGTAACGAATAGTATTTTGATTGAGAAGTACTTTGATGTAGTTAAACAATGTACATTTGAAAAATGTCATGATTGAGAAGAAATTGTTTCAAAACTTGTAATATAGTAGATATTTGAATCAGTTCAAATTAAAAGAGAATCGATATTTCAAACTAAAATTAAAAGAGAGCGAATATGGAATTAATCATATATGGGGATTTAATATTTAACAGACTGTAAGTGCTAAATTAAACTAACAGATTGTAAGTACTAGAAAGGAGATAGAATTTAATGAAACCCGAAGATTTTTCGATAAGAAAATGCAGGAAACAAATGACAATTTAAAATTAAGTTGAATTACTTTGAATTTTTAGCATAAACGTAAAGCACACATTGATTCATAAGAGTTTCTTATTGTAGTACTAGATCGCACACGAATGAAACATGGCTTATGAATTGTAGAAATATGTTTTTGAATAAAACAACATAATTCCACAAATTAAAAATTTGAGCTTTTTTTCATTGAATTATAATAATCATTACCAAATTGGGACAGAGTGTAAATAATTAAAACAGGTAGAACAAATCATTACTAAATATTTGAATGATGTTCTATTCTAGTACAAAAGGAAATGTTAACTACGCGACACATAAACATATGTTATAGACACAACATACTACAATACAGAAATCTTAATATTATTTTTTCTTGTTAATTCAATTAAAATTAAGCAATCTAACAATAAACTTTTTGACTTGATTATAAATAGATGAGATTGAAGATGGCTTCATGATCAATTTATTTCGCATACTGTATCTTTATTTATTTTATATAATAAATAAATTTATTTATCTTTCTTCACTATTTTATTTACTATCTTTGATTTTAATTTAATATCATTTATTAAACATCGAAGAAATATTCATTTGCATGAAAAGTAAAGTCCAAAAAACATTTTATTACATAGACGTTTGTTCATGTAAAAATTTACCATATTAAACATTATTCCGAAATTAATGATTGGATTACACGTTATCTGCAATGTAATAGGCTAATATTATTTGAACAAAATGTACGCTTAGAGATTTTTTTACCGATAAAATAATTTTTATAACTATATTAAAATATGTATAGATCACTTACTTTCACCATTAAGTAATTTAGAAAAAGCAAGAAAAACTAATTGTTATGACGTACATACTGTACTTTCTTTTTACGAGATTAGTTATAAAAAAATTTGCAACAAATAAAATATATGATCAGACAAAACATTTGCTTGATTCTTTTTCATTCATTTAATTTTTTCTTATGCATTACATTAATGGTCATTGAACGTTATCAACTACCAACACATTTGCATAACCATTTATTTATTCTGAATCGAATTCTTTTTCTTTCTTGTAACTTGTAACAAGTTTTTTCATAATCTATATCATTATACATTTAATGTGAAGTGGTGAAAAAGTGGGTTTAAAAGCAAGAAAATTTTATGTTTTTTATAGTACACTTTCACTTTTCAATTTTCAAAACTGAAGAATTTTTTTTATTAATCTTATTCTTGCAAAAAAATTGTATTCCTTTTTTCCATGGCCCGATTTATGATAATAAAGAAGAATTACCCTTACTGAAGTGACACCCGCAGTGAAATGAATGGCCAAACGGTCACAACAAATAATATCGGGCACTATGACTGACATTTTAAAGCCCCATTACGAACAGCACACATTCTGATTCTTCATACAGAGATAACACCCAACATCGGCAGCGTACTCAGAGAACGCGATTATTGTACCTAACTAGGAAAATAGAACTAGCCACTTTAGCAGCTGCCTTTCAACCCCATATCTAAAAGGCCCTGAGGTGGAAGATAACATAACGTTGTGTTAAGTTAGCGTTATTTTGTTAAGGTAATTATAGTATTAAAAATTGTGTTTTTCTTTCTTTGGACCTTTCGTCCATAAGCCATATAAAGTAGAAGTTTTTTTCTCTTCTTTTTCCAATACATCTCTTCATACATGCTCGTTTCGCAGGTCAGAACGAAAAAAAACAGCTATTCGACTTGAACTGTTCAAAGTTTATTTAAAAGATACATTCCTCTGCCACTACTAAATTTTATTATCTAGTTAACTATACTTTGTTTTTGAGATCACTCTTTTCTATTAAAAAAATCTAAAAAGTGTTCTTTTTTTTCTTTATAATAATATAAATAGTTCCAATAACTAGTAACACTCTGTTTCTATTTTAGGCAGTAAAAGAGACTTATACCATTTCTATGAGATTTACTGAAAGAAACTTTGGTTTCTATTGATAAAAAAAATTGGGAATTGTTTCTCTTGTTTCTTGAAAAGAACATTATGCTTCATACACGAAAAAAAAGGATGAAAATTCAGTAAGCAATAATACATTTGTGTCCCTTCATATTTGCAATTCAAATAGCTGAGAGAAAACAGTGTTGGGAAAAATAAGAACTTGTATTGATTAATGTGCGGTTCCTGTGAAGGAAGAAAGTGGTTACCAAATCCAGTAAATGTTATTTATGATATAAATAAACAAAACTGCTTAAATGGAGCTATCATAAGAACTCTTTGCGGCACCATCTTTCGATATTTGCCCTCTTAAGAAATACAATAAAATCTGGAGGAATATTATGAGACTTTCAAATTTAATTCGTATTTGAGACCTCATAAATGTATTTTCACTAACCATGAAAATATTCTAGAATATTTTTAGCTTCAAAATAAAGTGACCGTAATCTGGTTTGAGTTTCAAAAGAAAAAAAAGATTTATGCGCATATTACCACCAACTTTTTTCAAGGGTTTTATTTTTCAGAATTTTTAAATTCACTCTTCTATCCTCTCTAAGCTTAGTTTTTGCATGTCTTAGATCAAACATGTTAAAATCACAACTCAAAACTCTCCAAATAAATATGATGTATAAATAGTTGAATCGAATACTTAATTTATTATGTCGCTAAATTTTGAAGCTCTAAGATATTTATTTCGTACAAAACATTGGAATTTTGAGTAATACCCAGTTGACAAAGGTATCATATAAGCCAGCATAGCATGTCCTTCTCATCAACACCATAAGTTATCAACACTAGAGCATTAGACCCACGACTGATTAAATGGGTATCTAGTCTGTTTACCTGACGGATCCTTGGTGGAAAAGTATATATAAAGTATAATTATCCTCTTCAAAAGCACGATATTTGACAGCTGGTAAACACGATATTGGTTACGTGTTTGATTCTTTTTAGACCACATATATTCACAATATAAATGATATTCAGATGTATAAATATAACTATATCAAACAATCATTTCCACTATAAAAATTATTTCTGTAGACTTGATGTTATAACAAAATGCGTGTAAATGTAAATGAACGGGTAATAATATTTTTAAAGCATTATACATTTATCTAAGACATTTGCTGACTTCTATTTTGTCTCATCAAAGAATTCGTTAGACCCTCCCCCTTTAATTTAAGAAATTTTCTGTTTCTTCAAATGAAACAATTAATTTATAAGTGTATATTCTCGTGACCTCCATCTTGAGTGGAAAGATGGAGATCACGAGAATATACACTTATAAATTAATCAAAAATCTCGTGACCTCCATCTTGAGTAGAAAGGAGAAAGTAAATAGCTATTATAAATGTTTTATGTGCTGCGCTCTTATAACGTTTACAATCTAAATAAAACTGATTTGAAAATAAAACGATTTAATGTAGCTCTTAATGTATCTCATGTATCGTTATTTTAATTATAAAATTACACTCTTTAAACTAGCAAGAGTTAAGAAGTGACTGAAGTTGAAACAAGCAAACTTTCTACCATTTATTTAAAAACTAGATTGTCAAATTATTTTCTACAATTCGTGTAATGGTCGTTGCTTTGAAGAGAATACACCTAGGCTCACTAATGCATGGTTTTAAAATTCAAATGAGTCAAATTTATAAAAAACAAAAGCAAAAAAGAATCCCACAGACTCTATTAATAAGCCGTATTTGATACAACCATAAAATAAACATTTTCTTCCTAACATTAAGCATATCCTTTTGAAAGTAATCCAAGAGTGGTGCTGTTTTGTATGTATGAAAAGCATAAAAACTTTCTCATTTTGGAATATTCGATTGTTTCTTTATTCAAGATGGAAAATATTTGTCACGATCAAATTTTGTTAGATCAAAATTTGGAATGTATATTTCCAAATTTTGTGTCATGGCCAATTTTATTAATTGTTTTTATAAAACAAGCTTCTTATTCGCTGATGCTATGCATTTTATCAGATGGTGGTTATAGGTAAAAAGTTTTAAAAATAGATTTAATCTAAGTGTAAAATATTATTTAAACTTGTTATACTTTGATTTCGTTGGAAAGTCTATTAAGATAGTATCACTTTGGTATGTCAGGAGGAACATTACCGTGGTTTGTTTTGGATCCCAGTTAACTCGTGAATTGCTGTTTTTGCTTATTTAACCCCTTAATAGTTTTGTCCGTATGCCGTAAGTGCAACGACTTATTGAATTTTAATAGCTGTAAGCTAAAAATAAACCATCCATAATTATTATAATTCAATAGAAAAATTACTTCAAATGCATAAATAAGTCATGCATTCAGTGGATTTCCATTTGAAACAAAATAAGAAAATATTCCTAAAATAGAAGGTGTCATTTTATTAGATAGTAATGAAAAAAAGACAGTTAAGTGTTTAACCAGGAGAGAGATTACTATTAGATTACCTCAGTCAATTGCTTAAGGATTTCATAACAATAATGTTCAAGCCTATCAGATTAAATTGTTGTTTCTTCATCAATGGTTTCAAGAAACCTAATGAAACATCGTTTTTACTAAACCTTCTGATTTCATATCAGCTATCTAGATCTTATTAATAACTCTTCGCTATGGTTATTCACCTGGGAGAAAATCGGGAAAATTTAAGTAAATAACTGATGATAAAATCAGGACGAATTCCTAAAACACGTTGGTATTTTCTATATAGTTGCAGATTATTATGTTAATATCAAATGAAGTGCTGCTTGAAACTTTCTCGCATGTTCTTTAATATATGTTGTGTATTATTGATTTTATGCTGCTGGTAAATAATAAAAGAGCCTATCGGCATATGATTTCGGGTTAAAATTGATGGGATGCATGCAAAAATCAGATGCACATTTTGGGAATCATTTTTTCTGACTGGTTAAAGATAAAATTTGATAAGGGATTAATTTACCATACAACTGAAAGTACAATCAGATACAAAATTTATACTTTTTAAGACACTATATATTTGATTAATAACGTTTATGTACATTTGATAGCACAAATCAACAGACGGTCAACTTCTGATGAAATTTGCTCACAAATTAGTATTATCTATAGTTTAGATGTCAAATTTGTGAATCAAATTTTATCCATGTAGCTCTCTTTGATTACAATTATCTTATTAAATCATATCCATACATCGAACAGACATACTTCCTCTGGACGGATGTTGTTTGAAATTTGGTATCGATAACATATACCAATTTTGCCCCCCCTCAGTGCTTTTAAGTTATCCTATTCCAGAAAGACAGTTATACTTCCAAAAATGTTATTTTTTTCTGATTAAGTGTAGTCTCAGAAGTGGATGTTCGCCAATTTTGTTCTTCAAGGATGTTCTTGATTTTGCATTTTATTTACGATTTCTATGTTTTCTCATTTTAATTTGCAGAGGAGAAAATAAAATTAAAAAAAAATTCTTCATTTTTATACTATGACTTTTCTCTAATTCAAAGACTATAAGTAAAAGTAACTAGTCTTTAAAGTACTTTCTTTTTTAATTAAAGATTATTATTGCAGTCCCTCTGTCAATGACATGAGAAAAATTGACTGATCTAGCATGAAACAAAAGATGAGCACAGAGTAACAAGATTAACTTAAATTGATATATTAAATCAAAGAGCTTCTTATGATAAATCTATCGAGTATATACAAAGTTGAAAAACAATCTAGAGACAGTAAAGCATAGTTGCCAAATAATTTGATCTAACATTTAAGAGAAAATTCTACTTGGGAAAATATAAACAAATACATTTTATTCTTACACAATAATTCATTTAATTATTATTATTTATATAAACCAAAATAATAACCAAAATTTTTAGGAATTCAAATAAAAGAAAATCATAATTATCTGTAAAGTATTATCTCTATTCAAGCTTCAGAATTTATGAAAAACAAAAAGTTCACTACTGATTTTAAAAAAGATTATCAGCATTCCTGAGTTGTGTCAATTAATTCGTTACATTCTGACAGCTTGACAGTGACATGGAAATTGTGGCATTGATATACTTCATTTCATTTTGGAATATTTTAATGTATCAATTAGTTTTTCTTTCATGAATATTTAAGGGTATTATTTCTATGAATTAATTTCAAGGGTATTATTTCATGAAGCTTATGTATACTCGTTCACACCAAAATTTTCTTGGTCGCAGCAAAATAGAATACTCATATAATAATTAGCAAAATAAAAATAAAATTTATTCAAAATATGCTTTTTTTATATTTCCTTTTTGGAAACGGAAAATAGCAAAATATAACTAATTTCATTTTATTTTATTTTAAATTTTTATGTCCCTATTTCTTTCTTTAACAAAGATTTTAATTCTGCTGCATATGTGCCATGTAGGACATACTATGCTTTCTTAACTTGAAAAGTTTACAGTAGAAGCTATATATAATTTCTTACCACTATAAATTCTTCAGATGACTTAGAGCAATTATATGTTGACTGCTTTCAATAAATATATTTGAAATTATGAAAAATATTTCCATAGAGATTATGTAAATAATACTTTATAATCTGATATTCAAAGCTCATGTTATTTTTTCTCTATGTGAAAGAAATTAAGATACATCTAGAAGCAAAATTATTTTATTGATGGTAAAAATTTGTTGTAACTTGTATAGCAGTTATTTACTAATAACGGTGGCTTTACCTTTATAATAATTTCACAAAAAAGGAATTAAATACATAATAATATAATGCGATCACCTTACTCGAATAACTTCCAAATTGAAAATAAAATACGAGTGCAATTTCTCTCTAGAATAATAGATGTGTAAGTAGTTCTGCAGGTGCAAGAAACTCGGCTATGAAGTTATTTACAATTAAGACACATTTTAACGTTTTCAATTAAACAAGCATTTTAGAAAATATTTAGCTTATATATTGCTGTTTATTTTTACACAAGCTCCTTTCATTCATAAATTGTCATTCCTTGTGTATCAATATTGTAAAATATGGGCGTTGATTAACTACATTTATGTCATAATATTATATCATGCTTTCAAATGAGAAAAAGGCTGCTCAAGCAATGGATTTAATTCATTCAACTTTGAGTGAATAATCTATGATTCCTCCAATAGTAAAAATACAGTTAGCAAAATTTTGTGACCGAAATGTTTTAGGATGACGCACTATGAAAAAAAAATTTGAAAACCAGAAACTTCAAGTTCTACTTGATGAAACCCCATGTGAAATTCAAGAAAAGCTTTCAGAAGAATTTAGGAGTTTCTCACCAAGCAATTTCACTTCATTTGCATGCAATGGGAAAGATACTGTAAGAAAGAAAATAAGTTCTGTAAACTGTCAGAAGAAAACAAAAACCGAAATGTTGACATCTGCACGAATTTCGTTTCTAGGTTTAAAAAAAGAAACTTTTTTTTACATAAAATCATTATGAATGTTGAAAAGTGGATTTTGTGTGGCAAGTTTTACCCATAAAAAAGGGAACTGATCTAGGAAAGCGATCATTATTATTTACAAAAATGAATGCTAGTGCTAAGAAACTGTTGCATTGTGTCTGGTGAGATTGGAAAGAAGTTATTTACTGCGAGCTTCTGGTACTTAGTCACACTATTACAGCTTAACTTTGCTAGGATGATTTGATCAAATTATGTGATGTTATGGAGGTAAAAAGATCATTTAACGTCCTAGGAAGGTGGAAAGCGATAATGATGCATAACAACGCTTGTCCTTTTTCAGCAAAACGAATCCAGGTTGGGAAATTGTGAAAAATGGGCCAGTTTTTATAGACTTTTCACCTTCTGATTAACACTTATCTTAATATCGTTATGTTTGAAATACTGGTGGATCACGAAAATTAATAATATGCGAAGACAGCTCGATGACTATTTTGCTCCGAAATACTAAATATCAAACGCGAAAGCATTCATCATGTGTTCCATAATAGTAAATTACCATAGAAAAGAATGATGAATATTTCGATTATTAATCTTTGTAAAACGCATCTTTTTGATAAATTTAAATTTTCTGAAACAAAGCGGATGTTTATACTTTCACAACTATTACATGTGTTTAATCTTAATCAGAAAGGAGCTTGAATTACATCCTGAGGTGTTAGTTTTTTAACAATTTAACAATTGCGTCATATTATCGGGCATAAAAATTGTAAAAATTAAAATAAAAAATCTCAGATATTTAACTATCATAGAATTTAAAACATTATATTTCTCAAAACTTTTTCTGGAAAAATATCTTGATAGCATTCCAATGTGAAGTATAACTGTGCTAGAACGAAATGGTCATTTTTAGAGAAAAATATACAAAACTAAAACTAATATGATGCCTAAAGAGAAATTCAAATTTATTTATTTCATTTGAGGTTTAGAGAAAAGAAACGTGATATTTATATTTAGCGCATACATTCTCAAGATATAAGAGTTCTTTTTATCATTTCTTTTACATAATATTTGAAGCCTCATATTTGCCCCTTATAAAAATATTTTAATAATCCAGTATTTTCAAAGAACATATAAAATGATATCAGATACAGTACCGTAAATAATAGTAGCTCATATTACAATCTCAGTGCAGTATTAACTAACTTTAAACGGAACTAAGGAGCCTGTTTTGTAAAAAATACCTTAGAAAATTATGTAAAATTTGATTAGAAAAAAGAAGAAAAAATACAATGAAATATTTATATATTGATGTAGTTAAAATAAAGTGTGATAAAATCTTGTTAAGGATAAATAAAATGAGAAATTATTTGAACACTTTTGATATTATGATTAATCATTACTGTAATAAAAACAGTTTCATAATAAAAAAGGATTAATATCTTCTTTTCAAAAGGGTGTGATACATCGTTATAAAAATAATATAAACTCCAATTTCGACAGTGTTCTGTGAACTTTATAAAAAAGTTACCTAATTCTATCTATAATTAACATAGTTTCAATTCAGAATAACAATACACTGGAACTCAAGATTATCTGCCATCAGCACTCATATTTGTCCTTGCAATGAAAGATGTGTTTAGTGAAATATGTTATCTTTTCTCTACCAAATTAGAATTGTTTCAACTGCATTGCCATTCAGACATCATATCGAAATGCTTTTTATCTTTTGCTTAATCGAAAACGTCACTTTACAGCGCAGACATCTACAAAAACATAGAAAAGTGATTTAATTTGAACAACCTAATTTGAAATTTAAACAAGTAGGCACAGATTTGGGGGTTCCATTGTCTTCTTTGTATCTCCCGTTTGCTTTAGAGGCAATAAAATACTTTTTGAGTCTGTTTTACAATGTGGAAGAGAAGAAAGGGCTTGAGAAAGAAGTTTTATTTTATTTATAGTAACGGTCTTATGAATTACCAATAGGTACCTGTACAATTTATTTCAATGTTATATATTTTCTGCTTTCAATTGTAAATGAAAGCAGATGCACCTTTCCAACAATCGAGATATGTCGCAAGTCTTTATCATAATAAATAAAATACAACTTAATTCATTCCTAATTTAAAAATATTTTTAATAATGAAAATATATTACTTAAAACATTATCAGTTTAATTAAAATAAGCAAAAGCAAAAATGTGTCTGAAGTAATTCTCTTTGTTCATGAATATGACTTAATATATTTAGAATTATTTTTAATTAAAAGGTTTTGGAAGACTGTATATGTTTTTCATTATTCAGTTTATATACTCTCGGTCTCAGACATTTAAACGAATTCAAACATTAATTGTAAGGAATTGAGTTTCTATCAAAGAGAAAAAAAATATGAATAAGGGTTGAATACTTTATCAAAAATTAGGTGAGTTACGTTTTTTATGAAAAATTTGGGAAAAATGAATCGCTAATAAAACCACCTGATTTTTTTACTATAAAATTTAATATAATTAAAATGTCCTCAAGGGAAATAATTTAAATATTATTTAGAAAATAAACCGATTTTTTATTAATCTTAATTATATGTATATTTTAATTTATTATAAGCATTAAGAAAGGTCATAAGATGTTATCATGTTAGTATACAAAGTATTCTAATACATCTGATAAAAATTTAAAGTTAGTATAGCGATGGAGGCGACATAATTCTACATGTTTTACAATTTAATTATGTGAACAGAAATGGCGCTCTGAGATGATAAAGAGTGTAAATCGCCATTCCATGTAAAATTTTCGGCCAGCATGAACCTTTATAAGGTTAATAAGTTATATGCAGTACATTATATCAATTAATACATCAACAAGCTATGTTAAAGATAGTTTTCATATAATAAGCCAATCAATATTGTTTGGTTAAAGACCCTTTTCTATTAAGAATAGGGCATCAGGATAAGTGGATTATCAAACGCCCAAAGAGGAAAATCTGAGTTATTAAGTATAAATGAAAGATTAAAACAGCCTTGTTTGCAAATGATTCACACAAAAAAGTCACTTGAACAGCCGTTCATTTACCAAGAGTTCTTCAATTAATTCACTTTTTGAATAAGAATGTGCATGAAGAAGTAAACCCATTAAGCCTTTGTTGGCATTGCCCCAAAATAATAGGGATATTCACAAACTCAACACAGTCAATTTAACAATCAAATTTTCGAACTTTTGTGAAAATGTTTTATTTTGAGGGCAAAATAGTTCATTTGCTTACAATTATAAATAATTCAGATTTTATTGAATAATCGGAGATTTTTAATTTGCTATCTAAATCTTTGCATATCATTTGAAAACATAAGAAGTGAAAGAAAATATATGAATATTAAGTCATTTTATTTAACAGAGAGTAAATACATGTTTCAAAAATTTTATGCATCTTTATTGATGTAATTTTATGAGCATAACTAAAATATTTCGTTATATTCGATACGAATACTTAAAAGGAAGATTTTATTATTGGGTGAATTAGAATTTAATCTGCCAATTTAATCAAGTAAATATAGATTTAAATTCAGACTAACTATATCATATTCTTAAAAGAGAGAAATATTTCATCAAATTTCCTTAAAGTTTTAATTTTGGTTTTATTTGAACTTACAAAATTCAAAAACATGAAACAGCTTTTTCAAATATCTTTACTTTGAAACAATATCAGCTTCAAGCATAAAATCGTAAGAAATGGTATAAGAAGAAAAAAACATCATAAAAGGGGACAATGTTTTCATTTTAATCACAATTTACCACAGACACGCAAGATATCTTATTATTGATCCCTCTTTTTGAGAGAAATTATGAGGAAATTTAAGAAAATTACATCTTTTAAATATAATTTATTCGGCACACGTATTTTATTTGAATAGTTTAGATTTCTTTTAAAAATTGCCAAGAAACTGCAATAGTTTGAAAGAGTTTTGCTAAAATAATTCACTATTTACTCAGAAATGAGTACTACATCCACTAAAATAAAATTACGTAAATATAAAGTTAGGGAGAAATCGATATTAGTATTGATTAAATTCGTTTCCAAGATGCACATAAATCGATTGTAAGCTATTTTTTGTTTTATAATAGCTTTATTTTAAGGAAATACCCCCCAAAGTATGTATACACTAACTCTTTTTTTGAGTTATTGGTAAGGTTAAAAGATTCATTAACGTTTGAAACACCAGCTGCTTTCCAAAAAAAAATGATTTAAGATTTTGAAATTTTTACTAATTTCATTTCATTTACCCAATAGATTTTACATCTATGAAACTGAATCAATTATTTTAAGAAAAAATATTTGCAAATGAGCTATACATTATATATAAACTATAGACTATACTATTAAATTACAATCAATAAACTAGAATTCAAAAAATTTCAGCATTCTTTTTAGTACACCATTTCAGCAAACAATACACTTTGAGAATCTACAAAGAAACATTGTCCATGTTTTTTTTAAAAATAAATACACCTTGATTCAGGTGAAAAACCTTATCATTTAGAAAAAAAATGCAAAAAAGTATTTTAACTCTAAATATAATGTGCCTCACGAGGTATTTTACCTTTAATGCTTATAGATTGAGATAGAGAATAGTAAGATGAGTATTTCTATGTATAGCATATGGGGCCCTCTGAATATAGCCTCCTAGTCTAATTACGAACATATTACACACCAAAATGCTCATCTTAGCGTTACTATCCGGATTCTATCCCAATCTGTAAATATTAGATGCAGTAAACCTTAAGGGACACCTTGTGCTTTTCCCTTAATTCGTATCATTATTGTTATGAAAATGTGTAGTTATTAAATATATGAAATAAGGTAGCACAGAATATTTTATATAAGTAATTAGAGTACAAATAAGAACAAGTTAGCTGCATTGAAATAAACTTTTGCTCCTAATATTCAACAGAAAAACTTACTTACGAATTAATTATAAGAATAATGAGCAGCTTTTAAAAATGTATAAAAAAATTTATATGTATAGAAAATGTATAATTGTATATAAAAATGTTTTAAATGTATTAAAAAATTATAATTAAGTTTTTAAAATAATGCAATCTTATTTTTTACTTTTCTTTTGTAATATTTTGTAACAAATAAAATAAAATGTATTGTTAGAATTCTTTGAGACATATATCAAAATGAGTGAACTCCAACAAAATATAATACAGAAGAACAATGATAATTCAAAATATCCCTTTCACTTTATAGATTTCGAGATAAATCGAAACTGTGAAGACAGTCCTCCGAGAGAGTTGCATTCGAGCGTTAAAGAAAGTTAAATACATGAAGATGAATGGTGAAGAACCATAAGTAACCATTTGATATAGATATTTCAGATCTGGACAGATAGATTGATGATGAATACACCGGCTAAAGTTGCTAGATCGCATTACAGGAATTCAGTGGTGATATGAGAGACTGCCATAGTTATATATGAGTTTCCAATGGTGTATAGAATTCGAAATGACAAATTGAATTCAGCTAAAATGCTTTAAAGGGATTCTGACATATAATTTTCCGAATTTTGTATATTTTATATTTTTGTAAGAAAAACTGTCAAAATTCTATCTGAATTCTTTGGCATTTCTGTCATTTATAAAGAAATTAATTCTCAAAATATTCAGCTTTTAGTGCTTCAATGTTTTTCATTTAAACTTTGTTTCGACGCAAAACGTATGTCTCAATTTTCTAGTATTTCATAATATCCGTTTATCCTAGAGTTAACTTCATGTTATATTTTACAAGCATGATTAATTGTTAAAAAAGGAAATAGACAATTGATGGAAATTTATTTTTAAAAAATATTTCTATCTATTTCATTCATTATTTGCCTGAAATTTGCTTGAATTTGAAAGTTCTGAATGGTTCGTTATTTAATTTTTCTGATGAGAACATTACAAAGAAATGAAACAGAAAACATACTAATTATGAATCTTGCTGATATTCAACACATAGATATTGAAAATTAAGTAGAAAAAGTTAAAAGTGATAGAAATTCAAAATTATTATTTCTTGGCTCAGATTCTTAAACTTTTCTTGCATCTCGTAATAATATATTTATTACAGTTAATAATATCAAATACGTTCTTATATAAGTCATAAATTGCTTTTAATATTTATTACATCAGTAGCATTCATTCCATTAGTTTTGAAATACGTACTTTTACTATTTGATTTTATTATTTAATATAAATATATCGTAAAGATAAAAATATATACCATCTCAATAATATAAAGATCAGTGCAATAGCTAAGTATTTATGGATATTTGCTTCCTCTAGCTCCCAATAAAACTTTATTACGTTGAAGGAAAAAAATTGAATCGCATAAAAAGAATAGAACTATAAAGACGATTATCTTATATTTTATGATAAAAAGATATGAGATCAAAGTTTAATTAAGCTGTGTACTTTTAATTTATAAAGATTAAGAAAATCTTCAAAAATCTCTTTTGAATCTTTTTAGTATTGTTATAGTGCTACTTTTTTATTTACTGTTGTAAAGAGAAGACGTAATATTGTAAAAGAAAGTGAGGAAACTAAGAAAAAGAAATTTAATTTATGAAATCTTACACACATATTATAAGAAAATATTAAATAACTTAAATTTTGAGAATGTAGAAAATTTAACTTCATAAGGTGAAGTTAATATAATAAAATTAATCAAGGCAAATATGTTGGATTTTTATTGTTATTTAAAACGTTTTTAATAAATATTTCTATCTCTGTAGATTTTCTTTCTATAGAAAGTGAATAGAACTATAGGTCTTTTCAAATCTATTTTTTCTTTCTCAGATTTGTTTTTTGCAACACTATATTTATCTTTAGCAACATGGATTTAACTACAGTAATTTAAGAATTCTGTTTCTTTTCTATTTATTGAGAGAAAATAATCTCTAGTTACAAAATTTCCTCAGCAATATCCTTAAACTTTCTGGAGAATTTTAAGGATAACATTTAACATTCTCTGTTCAAAGGCTACATTTTCTACCAGCACCTTACAACTGCTTAGGTTTCAAGGTAAGAGAACAGTATCTGGCCATGCTTCACCAAACGTATGATAATTTCATCATGAATATACTCAGATTTGAATTGCTGAGTGTCATTGTCAAATGACATATGAGCGTTGAGGCTTGATTTCACCAAAAGATAGTCGCAATTGCTTGTCTAATACATGTTAAACTTATTGGTATCAAAGTCATTTTTTTGGTATTGAGTAGATTTAGGAATTCTGACTTCCATCATTGGTTTCTTCATTAAACGGAGATTTAAAATTAAGTGATCCATCCCAAATTAGTCTGCTTTTAGCTTCAGAGACACACTGCTTTCACATCTCATTAAATCAGATTTGAGAAGAAAAAAAAGTACTACAATAGAAAGCAGAATTGAAAATTCCTTTGTGAACTAAAAGTAATATAATTGGTTAACTGCAATGCAATTTTTTTATTATAGCAAAAACTGAGTCTTTAATGTAAGTTTTGGCATTGACCAAAAAAACAAACTGACAAACGATTCCATGCTCAATGCGAAATATTTTAGCAAGGCTTAGTGACAATAAGGAGACTTAAATCCCAAATGTCAGAATCTTATGTCGCTTGAAATGCGACAAAAAAGAATTTTTATGATTATTTATTCTATTAAGACTGTCAGAGGTCAACGGATAATTTTATGATTGATTTATCGTATCCGATTGATATATCAACAACTAAACTTTTTCTTCATTGTGACAGGGTAAACAGGAATTGTAACTGACGTATACTAACTCGCTATAAATCATACAATAAATGACATAGTTATGTACTGGTTTGTTTACTCTATACATTCCTTTCAAAAAGACACGTTTGAAATGAAATAGTTTGTCATTTTAGGTGAAATATATTTATCGGATAAACATCTTATTCGAATTGAAATAAAATACAGTTTTAAATAAACTTTTGCCTTGAATTTTTTTGAAAAATCAAGTATGAAAGTTAGTACGTTACATAAATCTTCCTATCGTACTGTGCATAATTACAAATTAAAATTAATGTTATAGGGTACGCGATGCTCTAAGACTATGAATATAGCCTTAGAGTGCAAAAAAAAGAAGAATATTTACAATAAATATAAGTTCTTTCTTCATACTAAAGAAAAATATCTGAATTACAAAGTGAACAAGAATTATTCGTTGCAAATATATCTTTTAACTATCTACAGTCCATCTTCTATTTCATCAAGAGAAGTAACGTTTAATATCCAAGAAAGATGTATATATCATCAATAAGTAGACAATTAATAAATCGATTTGAGTAAACTAAAACACCACATTTTTTCTACAGCAGAAAACGCAATTTCTTTTGTTTGAAAAATGCAAACTGTTTCAATCTTTGCCAAAAACTCTTCCGAGGTATGCAGGTCATCTTATGGTAAGCAAAAAAATTTTATTTCACTTCTTTATACATTATCAAACTATATATTTTGAATATTGTCTGTCAAAATAAGGGTATTACTTAGTTTTACAAGTTTAACATTTTTTGATATTGTCTTCTTACTTCCCATACTGTTTTAAGCAGAATTAATAGTTTTATTATATATGAAATCAGTAGCAATCGAAGTAATTATAGTTAATCTCTAAAAATGAATATATTAAGTAACAGCGGAAAAGACTTAGCATTATTAAAGTAAATAGGAATTTTTTAGCTATTTAGGATTAGAAATTAAAGATGAAGCAGTTTGCTTGCGTTTATCGAACTGATTTTTTTATAATCCAAGTATTTGCATTCTAAAATCCACTAATGGGTGAGACACATATATTTGAGCAAAATCAAGCATAGAAGAGGAATTAAATTTCTATGAAATATAATAAAACAAAAAATGATTTAGAGTATTTGGATCATAAAAATAGAAAATTTAAAGTAAATTAATATAAAACACACTTATCAAAATTAAATAATCAACAGAATTAAAATTAATTATTGAAATTGCAGAAATTAGTGTTTTTATACTTTTTCAAGAACACGAAATGTTAAAGTTGTCTGTTAAATTTACTTTATCTTTCCTGTTAGATGATTAATTAGAGGATTCAGCAATGAATTTAAATAATAGACATCATAAATAACTTTTTATATTACATTCTTAACAAAATATTTCCATTTTATTGATGAATATTTTCATACAAAAGAGTTATTTCTACTTCCTAAATAATACTTTATCTCAAAAGCATTCATAAATATTTTTAGCTTATATATCAATGTATACATGAAAGCACTGCTGCATATGTAAGATATCATTAATTTGCCTGTTGTGGTTTTATTGAAGGGGGGGGGTTCTATGTGTCATGTCAGTTGTAAAACAAATACACTAGAAACCTTTAAATAATTATTATAATCATAATTATAATAAGTTTGAATCAAAAATATCATGTGTATACATTTATGTTGTATGTTTAAAAAATATTTCAACTTTATAAGCAAATCAAATATCTGATATAAATATTTTAATTAGGATTATTTCACACTGATTTATCTTAAAAATATTTTTATCATATATATATATATATATATATATATATATATATATAT
>JAOUZG010016694.1:0-68498 GCA_026289955.1 Argiope argentata | reverse complement strand
TTCAGTATATATATATATATATATATATATATATATATATACTGAAGTGACAAAAGTCATGGGATAGCAATATGCAAATATACAGATGGCAGTAGTATCGCAGCGAAAAAGTATAAATGCGCAGTTCGTTTTCCAGAGCTTTCATTTGTGTTCAAGTTATTCATGTGAACAGGTTTTTCGTGATTTATGGCGGCACGACGAGAATTAACGGACTTTGAACGTAGAATGTTAGTTATAGCTAGACGCATGGGTCATTCCATTGCGGATATCGTTAGTGAATTCAACATTCCGAGATCCACAGTATCAAGAGTGTACCGAGAGTATGAAATTTCAGACATCACATCCCATCATTGACCGCGCAGTGAGCGACCACCTGCACTTAACGACCTAGACGACCGACGTCTGTGTAGAATGGGCAATGTTAATAGACACGCAACACTTCGTCAAACAACTGCAGGAATCTATGTGGGACGTACGAGGGACGTGTCCGATAGGACTGTGAGGCGAAATTTGTCTTCCTTGGGCCATGACAGCAGAAGACCGACTCTAGTGCCTTTACTGACGGCACGACATCGCCTGCAGCGTCTCTCCTGGGCTCGTGAGCATATCGACTGGTTCCTAGACCAGTGGAAAACCGTGGCGTGGTCAGATGAGTCACGATTTCATTTGTTACAAGCTGATGGTAAAATTCGAGTGTGGCGCAAACCCCACGAAGCCATGGACCCAAACTGTGAGCAAGGCACTGTTCAAGCTGGTGGTGGCTTCATAATGGTGTGGGCTGTTTTTACATGGCATGGACTCGGTCCTCTGGTGCAACTGAACCGATCATTGACTGGAAATGGTTATGTTCAGCTGCTTGCAGATCACTTGCAGCCATTCATGGACTTCACGTGCCCACACAACGATGAGATTTTTATGGATGACAATATGCCGTGTCACCGGGCAAAAACTGTTTGCGATTGGTTTGAAGAACATTCCGGACCATTCCAGCGCATGATCTGGCCACCTATATCTCCCGATATGAATCCCATCGAGCATTTATGGTACATCATTGGAAGGTCTGTTCGTGCCCAACTCCTGCACCATCCACACTTTCACAATTATGGACGTCTATACAGACAGCATGGCTCAATATTCCTGCAGAGGACTTCCAACGACTTATGGACTCCATGACACGTCGAGTTGTTGTACTATATATATATATATATATATATAAAGATTTTATAAGGATTGTGAACCCATAGTCGCAAAATGTGATTTTACATCACATATACACCGTTTTTCTCAAGGGCAAGAAGTGAATGTCAAAATTAAATTAATTGGATTTCTCAAATGGCCTTCAATTGAGTACTTATTAAAACCTCCTCTTGATTATCCATACAGTGATATTTATCATTCTATTTCGTCATATATATTTTGTATTTAATTCTCTAAAATTGCTTTATTTAATTATTTTAAAAAATCAATATTTATGCTACATATTTTTACTAGATATGTCATATTATAATGTATTTTGTCTTTATAAGTAAGTTTTGTGTGAAATCTTAAAATTGATACACTTATTTGGTTTTTACAACGAAAAATAAATATAGTCTGTTTATTCACTGCAATACAAATTCAAATCCATAAATAATGTTGTAAAACTCAGTGTTTTAGAATTTAATACAAGCAGTTATGCTTAGACGTTACAGTTCTTAGCTAAAAGCTGTACCTGGCTTTGTAAATTGATAGTTTAAAATCCTTCGAATCTGTTTTGAAGAAACTTTAAAATCCGTGTCTGAAATGTGCTTTCTCAACCCTTCAATTAAGAGGTGATTGTGGAATAAAATACGCCAATAAGTTCTTTCCGAATGCGAATTTGAATATACTCATCCGTAACCCCTTCACATCCGCAGTGGGTCGGAAAGTCTGGTATGAATTCTGTACTTTTTTAACAATTCAAATTTTTCATCTACTTTTAAACATAAAATGGCATGACTCATGAAATATCCTTCTAGTTTTATAAATTTTATTTTTAAAAAATTTTAGTCAATTTTCTTTTTTCCTTTTTTAATTTCCTAATACTATTCCTGAACAAATAAACATAATAAATTATGAAAAACAGGTGGATACCTGAAAGAAGAGATAGAGAAAATAACATGACTATAACTCTCTTAAATTATAGCATATGCAACCAATACCTCCAATAGACGGTTAACATTACATTAACTATTATTATTACCTTATTTAATTTTATGTTATTTACATTGAAGATGGTTAATTTGCATTTAATATGCGTACTATATGCTGATTTTCTCTTATTCATTCTGAGAACAATCGTTTGCCATAAATTCCGTATCATCAAGTTTAGGTTTCTGATAAACACCGGCTTTCTTATCAGTTTTATGAATAAAAAACTTTTAACTATAACTTTAACTAATTTATATGTAATCATCAGCTATTGTTGCCGTTTGCTTCATCTAATTCTAAAGACATTATAGCTCGTTAAAAAAAAGAATCCAAAAGTTTAAGAAGCAATCTCTTTTTTCCGTTTTATCGTCATACATTGAGGCTATAAAATAAGATTATACAACATATTAAGCAGTTCAGAATATTAAGCAACAGTTAATATCTTTGTTTCATTCCATAACATATGATTCTAATTTGCTTAAAATTATTTTAATAAAAGGGGTTTATTATAAATGTATTAAATTCCTGTTTTATATGCATTTAACTGTTGCAAAATGTTTATATTATTGCTTAAAATAATTTACATTATAACTCATGGCATTTTTTTTAAGTTGACAATGGCTGGTATTCCAATATCTTTATTTATATTCATGAAAGACATTTTTTTTAAAAAAAAGATCTAAATGTAGTTTTTAAAAATGGGGAGAAAATAATATACATATAAATGCTAGTTGTTAAGAAAAAAATATTTTCCCTGTAATATAGTAACAAAGTTATACGATCATGAATATTAATTTAATTGACGATTTTACACAATGTAGAAGACAACTTGAAAATAGAAATATCTTCGTGATTTAAAGATTTATTTTTTTTCTGTCAGATTTACTCTTCAGGGGATATTTACTCAACAACTAAGAAACTTCGAAATTGCTGTTGCCAACTTTGCAATATTTGCACGCTTCGCCCAGGAGAAATTGCGAAGTAGAAGATACAAAAATGTTTACGAAAAATTCTATTTTAAGGTATCCCTCTTGAAACTTTATTTCCTTCGTCTACGTAATATTTTTCTCTTCCACAAAATTTAAGTTTGATAGATTATAATCAAAATATTTTTCATAGGCCAATCAACCAAAGTATCAAATTTCAATCAAGAGGAATTCCAAGTAAAATAATAAATGTATTTCTTTTCATTTCTATATACGTGATTCTATATACGATATTAAATAATAAAAGATATTTAAAAAATTCAATTTTACGGGGTTCTTTTGTTTAATGTATGGTGAAGTATGAAAGAATGTTTACGAAAAAAAACTGTTGATTGCTGAAGTCTAGGGTTATTTGCAGCTTCACGTTCAAAGGATCATGGATTCTATATTCGATTCCTCTCAGTTTTTTCTGTGATTGTAGGTTTGAAGCAAGTGAAACCTATAATCGTGAATAAGCATCGTTGTGGGGCTGTGGGATGTAATTTGGCAAATGGGCATACGGTTCAATCGTCGTCTAATTTAATCATCGGTTCAATCGATGTCTAATTTAATTGTTTTCATACAACATCACGCAAAGAAATATTCTTAAGGAAAAGTAATTCATTTAAATTACCTAAAAAATAACTTGTTGGCCTGTTTCTATAGTTTTCTATAATGTTTGTGCGAGAATTTTAGTACAGACAATTAGAAATCAAAATATAATTTCATGAAATAAATTGAATTTTAAGATAAACAAACAAACAGCTATCTTTTACAAATATATTATAATTCTTAATGGAATATTTTGTTCAGAAATGATGTTTACATTTTTCTGAATCCTACAGAAAAGTGTTTTTCTTTTCTTAATCGATTTTGTATTAAGTGATAATAGGATAACCTCTATGAATACTTGAGACAGAACTTTTCATCATTCTTTTCAAAAATTGAAATGAGCTTATTTATTTGTGGGTTGAAGAGAAACAAACAAAGTGTTTTCTTTTCTTATTATATGCAATCATTTTGAGAATAATAAAGATCTGTTTATCGGCTCATTCGTTATCTTCCCATTTCTCCATTATACTTGTAATAATAATATTTCTCCATTATATACTTGTAATAATAGAAATAAATATTGTTTTCCACAAGCTTCTTTTCATATAAATTATTATTATTTACAACACAATTCAGGATTTGACTATTTACTGAAAATTTCCTTTCTATAAACCTGTTTATAGCCAATCTTCCTTACATTTTGTAACGGAAAGAAGAAAGACTTTTTCTTCATCTTGTTATAATAGTTAATGTACTTATTTATTTGATCTTATAGCAGAAAATAGATCGCTTTCAACAAATAGGTATTTTCACTTTCTCGTACATGAATAACACGAACACAAAATGTTGTAATCGTCACAAAATTTGAATCAGAGATTTTGATGAATATCTATTTTTTAAACCTCTCTGAATCCGAAAAATACAGTTTTGGAATTATATCTGTCGGTGAACGTGATAACTCACGAATGCTTTGAACAAGATGAATAAATTTTGATGTATTGATTTTCAATCAAATTTGAAGATTACTATCAAAATTTGAGCGAAATTAATTTAGAGGTGATATGCCCATTTAATACAAGTGAATTAACATGAGAACTATAAAGAAGATTAAATGGATAAAGTTTGTAACCTAGATTTAAAATCTAAAGCTTTGACTCCATTGAAATTTGAAACCTACTTCGTCAAGCAGTTAACCGTCTGTCGGTCTGTAACTTCATAAGCATATGGACGTAAGACCTCTAAAACCCGACTACTTAAAAGTATGGAATATGGTATGTAATAAATTTACTCTGTGCTCTGGTACTTTAGTAATATTGTGTTTAAGTTATTAATTGCCAAAAAATTCTTAAAAGATGGCACACTAATATGCTCTTTTATTACTATTATTCACCAATGTCGTGTGCTTGATAACACTCAAATGCATTTATTCGAGAAAATATGAGAAAATTTCGCCTAGCTAATCCCGTAGATTTGAAATTTTATCAATAATGTAGTATAACTGCACAACAAATTTATGCAATCGAATGTAGAAAGATAAAAAGCAATTCCATTTTCCCAGTTTTTAACAGTAGAAATTTAGCAACCTTTTTTTAGAAACCAATACAATCAATGCAACTTCTGCTTTTATGTGAGCTTTCATTTTTCTTAACTTCTCCAAACCTATTTATAAAATTTCTATAAATAATTATTTCATACTTTATTCTTAAGTATCAGAAAGAAACCATTCTGACACCAAGGCGAAAATTCTATGTGAAAAATTTAAAAACTTTTGCGATTTAGATTTTTAAAAAAATCAAGTAACTTGTTAGTCAAATTTAGACCAGCAGATAGAATTTTAGGAAAACTGCTACCCTTTACTTTACCTTAAGGGGTAACCATTGTGAGGAACACCTCAAAAAGGAGATGAGAAGCATCCGGTAAGGTGGTTGGTTCTCACTACCCTGAAGCGTACACGGAAAATGTGGGTGCCTGGGTTTTCCCATAAATGACAAGACGTTCTTCCTGAGGGGAAGGTTATAACGTGGCTGGTGATGTCCCTTCAGACTCAACTAGAGTTTCTGCCAGTGTTATTGTTGCGGATGTCCAGTCATTCAGTTATTTCATCCGCTTGACATCGAACTGGTCACAGAGTAAGTGCTATGTCATTACTTTGAGGAGTTGGCATGTTATAGAGTTTTGGAGAGCGATCAATATTGTAGTCGAGGTCAATTTTCCTTCACAAGATTCAAATTTCCATCCCGTTTTCCCCCTTTTTTACATTAAGAAATAATATTAAAAAGAAATAAATAAAAGAATGAAATTAAAGACACAAAAAGAAAAAAATACTTGAAATGAATTCAAAAAAAAACTTTAAAAAAACAAACTTGGAAGTTACTTTTTGCTATTTTTACGAAAATCCCATGTTTGTTTATTTTCGGCAGAAAACCGGTTATTTACATAGGACAAATGTTTTCAAAAAAAAAAATTAAATATATGGTAATTCATGAATATTACAAATAACCAATGATGAAAATATTTTGAAATCTTGATCTTTTTCAGGTTTTTCATTACAAGATATTCTAAAGACATTCATTGTCTTATCTGGATGATTTTTGAAAACGATATTGGGTGAATTTCCCTCAAGGAATGTTTCTTTTAGGGTAAAAGAGGGTGGAGGGCTCAGAGATGAATAATCTGAAGTTCACAGAATCTTAAGAGATGAGTAATCTGAAGTTCATTTAAGAATTAATTTATGTATTCAGCAAGCCACCCTTTCTAACATACGTAGAATTAAAAGCATGATTAATCCCCATGATTAAGATTTTAAATTATAATATAAGAAATAATTGCAAATAATCCACACAGCTCTTTTCATTACAGATGGATCATTAGATCTTTTAGAGGTTTAATATAATACTCTCTAACACAAAATTGACAGTATTTTTTGGTACTTCATAATAAGAATTAGAATAACGTGCAATGAGTTTGATCCATTTATATTTTACTAGACCAAGAAAAATATTTGATGTTACATCAAAAGATGACATGCTTCATAAATTGATTTTTTAAAGCATATAATATCCATTACTCAATACAGTAATGGATATTTTTGTACAGAAATTATTATTTATGTTTCAGTAAATTTATAAAGAAATCGTCATTAAATGTTTTGAAGTCTGATAAAATATTACTATGAAAATTTAAAATAAAATACAGGATTCAAATATGGAGTATTTTATCGAATACTATTTGTTTAATTTCATGTAAGACTTACACGAATTTATAAATAAACATGATTCTGTTCTGGACAAGTATTCGATACTACAACCAGGCGGAATATCATTGATTTATACTGTAAGTCATTGATGTTTAGCCTAGTTGTATCAAACTGGTCTTTCCTTGCAAACTTTCAAAGGTAAATAAATAGACATCTATCTGAAACAGTGATGCAATACTGAAATTATTAGGTAGGGAGATTGGAGGCTGACCGGTATCAACATAGGGCAACTAAATATGGCACTAAACTTACTATTATATTACTTTCTATGTATCCTTAAGGACATAAGTTACGAACATAAATTAATAAAGAAATTACAAGGTAGGGAAAACAATGCAACGCAATGAGAGAACAACTGCAATCACTCACATGAATCGCAACCACTCACTAAAAAGTGAACAAATTAATTTTTACGGCAAGATTAATTACATACCACATGTTTGTTTCACGACTGTGGTAGAGTTAGATTAATCTATAGAAACAATACATGTGACAAACTAAGATATTGAGAATGCTTATGAGTAAATAAATACCTCGTCAGTTATTACCCTTTTTGAGTACGAGAGAAATGGGAATCTTTACTAGTATTTTCAAAAAGTTTTAAGTTACCGAATAATGAACCTGCGTGAGTTTATCTGTATACATTGTAAGTGAATCAACAATCTACAAAATGACGTTCTTCCTTAACATTTAAGAACTCAAAGAGCCAACAATAAGCACATAAAGTTATTGTGACTTTTGTGCATGGAAAACGTAGTACAGAAATGAAAAAGTAGTGTAAGGAGTAAAATACTTTCCAAACTTTTCATTGCAGTATTTCTTTAATGAGATAATAGGATTTTCAGGAAAAATCGCACAAAACTTTCTCAAAATTACCGATGAGATTAGTTTCACTTCGTGTAATTCATTCTTATACTGTCTAATTAGATTTTCATTTTAGAAGTTTAGTTTTCCTGAAATTTCTATTTAATTAAAAGCACAGAATAAAATTGAATGATATCAAGGAAAAAACTTATTCATAAAAAATTGTTCTTAGATTTTTATTTATATAGGTCTTAGTTATCTAGCTACATTAGTTATAAGAAAATACTTCAAAATTTAATAATTATTGATTCAGAAACTTTCTGCTAAAAAGTTATGGATATCGAAAACATCATTAATTTCTTCTTGGTAAAATTTTTAGTGAAATATTCTCTCCTAAATCACACTTTTAAGATTTAGTTTCCACACAATAATAAAATTTCGGCAATTAAAGAACATTTTAAAATTTGAGTAAATCTCTGTATGAAAGTTTTCTATAATTCAAAATTATTTCTTAAAAATGAAAATAACTAATTGAAAAAAAGGATTAAAAATGAAAGTAATTGAAATGGCATGATAAATTCTCATATAATCAAGGGAGTATCTGATTTAGCTTTCAAACAGTTTTATAGAAACACATGTTCTATAATCGTAATTAAAGAAAATTCTATACATTATACAAGATATTTCTTCTTTTAGTATTTTAAAGGAATATTATACATTTATTTAGAAAATGACATTTCTCATTTTATACAACTTTTTAAAAAAAGGCATTTATAATTAGTTACTTCACAGTAAACCCGTAATATATACTTAGTTGCGCTGCAAGTCCTGTGCAAGAACATTCACAAAGCAGTCTTTTAAAAGTTTTGTGAGGGCGTTATAAATTTGGTGCTGCCATCTACTAGCAATAATCAAATTTATATGTGAATTATTTAAATTTTTATTTACTTTTGCATTTCGCTTTTCTAATAGATATCGGGAAAGTAGACCGTTTAAGTTCTTTAGGAATTTAAATACTTATTTTCTTATTCTACGTGATTTAAGTATGCAAATTAGCATTTTTATAACAAAACTGGGCAACGAATATCCATCGAAATTAATCTTTTTTGTTTCATTTCGTAAGAAAATAAATTCTATATTTATAGAAGATCTATAAAAAGAATTTTAAGTGACAGTATTTTTACTTTTAAAAAAGTAATATGATTATACTTATTTTAAAAATCATAAATAAGCATTTTCGTATATATTTTAGACAGAGTGCTTTCAAAGGAACTGAAACGTGCTGACATCTCGTGGCCAACCACTTGACATTTTTCAAGAATCACATAAAATAACATCAAATTAAATGAATATGAAAGCATGTATCGAATTTTTAAGATAATTACATTTCAAAATTATATATATTTCTTAATTTAAACAACTCAGAATCAATATTTTATTTTAAATTAAAATGCTCTTGTGCATGGTGTCTAATGGCTCAGATATAAAAGATTATCTTTCTATCAGAGGAACAATAAGCGGGAAAACATTAAAATGAATGGATATGTTTATAGCACAAAAGTTAATGGAAACTTTTTTTTCGCTTAATTTGCATCACAGAAAAAAAAATTCAGAACGATTTTGAAAAAATTTGTAAAACGGTATTAAAGTTAAACAATAAGAAAGATATTAAAATAAAAGAATGCAGTTTTTCTTCAGCTATACATTCCATATTATTTACATAAAATGAACATTGAGGGCATCAATAAATGATTGAAATGCTTTATTGAAACATAAAAGTATACTTATTCTCAAAGAATAATGATTATATGAGTTATTTATGTGTCGCCATCTATTGGTAGTAAACATAACTAGAACAATCTTAAGAATATTATAATAAGCAGTATTTTAAAATTGCCTTTTTTTTAAATTTATAATTTCTCATTAATATTTTGTACTTAAATATGAAATTAGAAAAGAAATATATAGTTTACAGAATATCAGGTAGAATGCTACAAAACTTCATTATACTTATTCCTAATGCTTTACACAATGGATTATTTGATAAATGATAAAAGAAAGTTTAATAATTCAGCTTAAAAATTAAATTTAATAAATACGAAAAATTTTAATTATATTTATATACTATTATAATTAAATTTAATTTATAATGTATATATTTATATATATTATCGAGTCTATTTTAAAAAGCAAGATATAAAATAATTTCAAATTTACTTTTGAATACTTAGTACAAAAATTGCAGATACTTTGGTGTTTCCATTTACAAGACAAAGAAGAGAAGAAATTAATTCGGAGATATTTCCAATTTTATCAATTATTATTTATCTCAGTCTATAAAAGTTACTGATTCAGTATATTTTATAGAACATTTCTAGTTGAATTTTTAATTATATTTTAAGAGAACAATAATTATTTCATTATTATACAATTATACAAAATGTTGAACAACTGTAATATATTCATATAACAATTTGAAAGAAATAATGCATAGTTGTAAATAATAACTTTAATATAAAAAGACAATTATAAAGACAACAACAATATAAAAAGACACTTCTCAGTTTCGAATTAGATATGATTTTCGATTATAGGAATATGCGTTATCGAGAGATTAGAAAGATCCTTAAAAATAATAAATTGACACTCGCTTATTTTTATACATAAAATTGTAGCATATTGAAATATTGTTTTAAAATATTACAATCTATTTAGGCTGCGTTTGTAAGACAAGAGGCTTGTTTATTTCAAAAAAAGCATAAATATTATAATTATTTAAAAAAAATAAATAGCTTTTTAAAGAGTAATATAATTAATTCAAAAATTAAATAATCTAATAATAAATGTCAATATAATGAACTGAAATAATTCGAAAAATTCATATTAAAGAACTTATAAGTTTGATCACCAAATTTTGAAACTAATAGGAAAATATATCACTTACAATTGATATAAAGAACAAACAGCTATATCTTTTCCAAAATTCAGTTCACTAACTATTTACATCAAAAATGCGTGTCTTTTATATAAGAGATATAAAATATACGGCAAAAATATTTAATAATTTTATCTGAAGCAAAAGTTTAAAAAATTCTATTCCACTCAAATTTTATTTTCAATAGTTAACGGTCATGTTTAAGTTTTTGAGCATTTTATTTTCAGTTAGAAATATTGAGAGAAAAATACAGCAAAAGATGTAATTAAAAATGAAATGTCTCTTTTAATCCATACTGATTTAATAAGTGATCCAAATTTTTAAATTAAAAAAAAATATGACTGTTAACCAATATTCATATTGTTGCAAAGGAATTTTATCATTGTTTCATTATGTTTTCATTTATATTTAGTCTTCCATCGAATTAAAAAAAGATTTTTAATTTTCTTTAAATGATACTTTGTCAACTTATTTATATTATTTAAGAGAAATATATTCTGGGTGTATTTTAAAATTGTAGAATAAACAGACATTTTATTTAAAGTATTGGTGAATAGCTAAAATCAATAATTTGTCAGAAAAAATATTTTTTTCTTTCTTTTTTTGTGAATTTTAACTAACAAAGAACAAAATTTCCTAATAATTAAAAAAAAACAGGACACGGTCAATGGTTTTTTTTTACTTTGAATTTTCCTTTGTGTAACAAAATATTTTATATAATTTTGCAATTGAGAGTAATTTGAATACATTTGTTACCCACTTAAGTTACAGGTCTCACATTTAGTTAACAGATTCAGAAATCATCCACAGTATTTGCACTTGCCCTAATTAAAGGTAATGATTCCCTCGAAGTAACTATAAGATGAAAGAGGGAGGAAGTGAGATACATTTATTCATGTAGAAAATATAGAACTATTCCACAAGATTCGAATAAAATTAAAAAGGCACGATTTAAAAAATGATTATCGACATCAGACTTACGTATAAGAAAAAAACTCCAGGAAAGAGCTCTTCACGTTAAAATTACGCAAAATACAGAAGGACGTTCTTCTAAAATGAACAGCATTCATATGGCCATCATAGAAATTCAGGACCTGTGGTACAGGCAAGGGAAGTTTAGAGGCTATGTATAATCACATTTTTGACACTTTTCGAGGCACTAAATAATTTTTTAAAGTTTAAAATCAGCCTCAAATTTAGGAATTGACTTTAAAGAAAATTTTCATTTCATCCTCTGAACTTTAATAAAAAATAGTCTAGTAACAAGCCAGTTGATGCAAAGAGGATCGCATTCCACATCCTATAAATAAGGAAACTACACAAAGCAGCTGGGAGATTTAATTGCTCTTCATGGAAGTTAAAAACAGAAGAGCCTTTGTTTGTTGTTGACATATCTACGAGAGGGAAAATGATAGAGAGTTCAGATGGAAGTGAAATAGAAAGGGGGCCTTTTGTTCACTATGTCTTTCATACATAGAGAAAAGTCCCCCACTTAATGATTAAAATAAATTGAAGATTTACAAAGCTTAATTAAATCAATTTTTCATTAATTCTACTACGGAAGTAGATTTATAATGCAATTAATTTCGTCTCTCATTGGAGGCATGCTTACAATGGACTTAGATTTTCAGAATTAGAAAAATAGGTCAATAAAATTAAATATATTATTCATCTTCTACAGTAGTTATTATACCTCTTCATTATTTATATTCAATGTAATATTCAAAATGGTTATTAAATGTTACATTCACACTGGAAATTGTAGAAACTAATTTGTATGTTTTTAAAGTGTTGATTTAAATTTTAAAATTAAGTCTTCTAATATTTATTGCAATTTGTTCTTGAGTTAAAAATACTTCCTTTGTGCATGCAAATAATAAAATCAAATGAATTTTTCAAATAATTAACTCTTTTATAACGATCAAAAAAATTCTAAAGATTCCAAATTCACTTAAAATTTCTAAACTTAGATATTTCACAGCCATTTCATTTCTAATTATTTGCTTTATCAAAATATTAATTGAATGTTGAACTTAGCTTTAAATCTGACCCTAGGTACCTCCCTATTATACTATAATCATTGTTAATAGTTCCCTCCTATAGAGGATTAATGCATTTTATCAGGCCATTCATTCCATCTCTTTACCAATATCTCGTTTATCATGCTTTCCAGTTAACTATCTATAAGGGGATTATCACAGTAAACGAAATGATTGTAGTTGAAGCATCGATTGGATCACCGTCATTCTCGCTGGACAATTCGCAAGTGGTAGGAGCAAAAGTAAATATAACCACTGGAGCACCATGGAAGTTAATTTTCTCTTGTGTTTATGTTGAGAGTAGGAATGAAATATCCTTTAGATAAACAGTAATATCTAAAAAGAAATCAGAAGAAGACTAATGCAATAAAAGGAAGAAAACTTTATGAAACGATATTAAAGCACAAATAATAAATGCATAGCATGCATAGCCTTTCCAATACTTTAAATGTTTAATTCATTTAGGGACATTTAATTTTTCTTAAATTCTAATTTCAATTAGTTTTTCTCTCCAGAATCTGTATAAAACTAAAGAAAACGATAAAATGTATAAATTTAAAAAAATAATTTGGTATCACCCTGATGTTTATTTTTATTTCTAATTAAAAATTAATATCTCAAATCCATGACTCCAACACTGATCATTAAAAATATATTTCATCACATTTAAATCCTAAATAAAATAAAGAATCCAAAAAAACTCATTTTCATATTGTATTTGAGGAATTTGTTTTTTATATCAATAATATTAAACACAGATATGGAGTAAATTTCATTTTTTCCTTTAACATAATGACAGCAATTAATTTTATAACGATACGGAACAATTATTAAATTTATTTCATTTAAATATCAGTAATCTAGTTTCTTCATTCACTATATATTTCTGAGGAAAATATTTGGCGTAACGAGAAAAAAAATGGCTCTTGTGACAAAAATATCGAAACAACCGACCAAATTGAGGAGTATACATTATTAATAAATCATTCTACGATATATTATTAATATATAACTATGTATAATTAATGAATTTAATTACGAGAAGACTTAAGGGAAAAATTTACTTTTGTTTTATTAAATATGTTAAATTGTACCCTGTCAAGTAATAGAGATATTAAGAAAAATATGTCTGTTCGGAATTATTTATCCTTTATCATTTTTCTCATCAGTCATGATTATTTGTGATCATAATTTATGGTGAAATACTTTTATATTAGAATGTGGTATTAATATTAATATCATGCTTCTTTCCAGCATATTTTACCAAGAAGAAACAATTTTACTCTTTAAATTATTTTAAAAGTTAGCACATACGAATAGATTTCTTGAAAGGGTGATATTTTTTTAGAACTGAATGATTCAGAAAGAAATATTGAGTATGTGAATGAAACCTTTAAATGTTAAAAAAGGCATTTATTTTTTAACATTAATTTTAAGAAGGACTTACACATTTGTATTAAAAGATTAACAAACATTCCTAAATAGATTTTAACCGAGAGTAGTAATATGAATTATCTGTACTGATTCAGTTAATAGGAATTATTTTATTATTTTTATTGAATATCAAAAAGTATTTATTAATTAAGGAAAACAGTAGACTTTGAAAAGTAGCATACAATAACTAAGACCTGAATTTAAATTTATAAATTTCATCTTTATAAAATTTTCTTATATGCAGCAAAAATAGCATTAGAAAAGACATTGTTAAATAAAGTGACTCTTTAATAGTTAGTGAGAATTAAGTACATTTTAATGATTACTCCCAAAATGACTTTCATATCCTATTTGAAGGCTTTGAAATGTATTTTTCCATCTATGCTCAATGTTTTTTAAAATCTAGATTATGTTTTTTTTTTAAATTTTATAAGAAGTTACAAAAAAAATTATAATAAAAATTCCTATTCAAGATTAAAATGAAATGCTGGATTTATTTTATGCTTTAATGACTTTTAAATAGTTAAAATCCAATTTTAGTTCAGAAAAACACAAAATTCTTATCAAAATTGAATGACAGCCCATAAAATTTTTCTAAATATATAATTGTTTAGTAAAATAATAAATTAATTTATATGAAAAAAAGTAAAAAATAAGACATTTTTTTAAAAAATTATTTCATCTAAAATATTTCAAAAATTACCATTATTTTTGTTAAATAATATATTTTTGAAACCAATTTTTTTATATATTTGACTTATATGTATTCTGACATATAATACATAGTTTCGCAACTCTAGCCAATAATATACAAAAATGTCTTGCAAAATCCTCCGACCTTTCAATAAAATGTAATGGGAAAGAATGCCAAAAATTACCATAAGTTTGAAAAAATTATTGATGAACTATGGAAATTAAAATTCCACATTGAATTATTTTGATGGCATTGACAGTCTAGACGGCTTTTGAAGGAACTATTTTTCTGTTTTTATCAAGTAAGAAAATCTAATGTAAAATAGTAACGGGCTTTTAAATACACCCTCTAAAAGTACCACTTTTAGGGCCCATATTCTATCTACATTGCTAATAAATCATTAAACAAAGCTAGAGATGTAAGCATTATTAAAACTTACATACTTTTTAGTGTTGAACATTAGGTTTTAAGTATGAGCTTTTATTTTATCAAGAGTTATCATGGAAATTTAAGATAATAATTTACACCTTCTGGAATCAGTGTTGCATGATAAAGTTATGAAACACGAAATCTTAATTGTTGTCAGATAGTGAAGATTTGCTATTAAAAGCATAATCTATTCTTTGTTTTTGATTACCATAAATTTTATCATAATAAAATATATGGTTAAGAAGAGACGAATTGAAACATGATAGCTATTTCAAAAGCAAATTTAGAGTACTTCATTTTATACAAAATATTTTGTTAGACAAAAGTTTTTTTATTCATTTTTTTTTTGAAAAATTTCAATAATCCTTATTATTAACAATATACTGTTTTAGGTTTAAAGACCGCAAATAGTGTTCATTAAGCTTTTAAGACACGACCACAATTTAGGCATTCAAGATTCACATATTTCTCCAATCTGCTGCATAATTCAGTAATATTTCATAAGCAGTTAGTTTATACCTTCAGACAGTTTTTCACAGAATCTCTGATTGTGGTGTACAGATTGGATTCTGTAATTTCTTGATGACATTCATGGAAGAAATCAGCGTGAGTAGCATTTTCAAAATTCACAACATACCCTCTATTAATGGTACATCCTTTTCCTCCCGCATAAAATTTTGAACCTTGATTAAGGCTATGAATACTTTTCATGACATTGGCAAAAAACAGTTTTGTTTTTGACATTAATCTAGTATTTTTGCTGAATCTTTTGGTGATTGATTCCTGGTATTTTAAATCAAAAAATCAAAATTTAATTAAGAACGTCTTTTTTTTAAGTACGGATTGGAACCAGAATTTTTCACAGAACTATAATAAAAGTCTCGCTGTCACATACCAAATGTTATATATTTAAATCCCGAGTGCCTTTTAATGCATGTGAAAATACTGACAAACGGATTGGCATTATTTAAACAGATTTGATTTCAAATTTGAAGAAAAAAAATCTAAATGCCAAGCTTGGGGGATTAACTTTACTGTTCTAGTTAATTACAATATCTACTTATCGCACTCAGTTGTACTCGATCCCCGGACAGACAAACTTCCTCCTAATGGATTACGTTGAAAATTCATAGATTTTTACAAATATAGTGTAAAATAACTAAAATTTCCTTTGCCAAACTCAAAGCGCTTTTGAATTATCATATTCACATAAAGACAAATAGTCAGGTAGAAAATTCAAAAATCATGTTTTTTTGGATTCCCATATTGTTCCATAATTTATGGACACCAACTCTCTCTCTCAAATATTCTCTTATCATTTTGAATTCAGATGAAATAGAGAATCAAAATTATATGATGCGTGTAGATAAGAGGATTTGTCATAATAGTAGTTGATATATATCTTTACACTCTTTTAAATGATGCCAAAGGACCTGGTATAGACTACAAACATCAACTTGATCCCTACACTTTGCATTGCAAAATTATTAAATTTTCCATTCATGAAGATTCAAGCGAAACTTAAAATTTTCCTACTTAAATAAACCAAATAATTTAGTATTCATGAGATTCTGTGTAAACTACTTATAGTAACAGACTTTAAGAATTTCTTTAAAAATTATTTATTTGATTTAGAGTAAAATTGAATTTCAGGAAGGATGATTGGCATCATATATCTCGCTTTACGATCTTATAAAATGAATAAATTTTTATTTGAGCGATGAATTATTTTGTGAGGATATTTTCAACTTAGAATCAGTTTTTCAAAAATATGTTCAGTTTCCATCTCAAAAATGATATCTCATTAAATTTTAAAGTAATTTAAAATTTTATACCTAAAATTCTACTTAATAAAGCAAAATATTAAAGGTTATTTATAGAAAAAATTCGACATTAAAATTTTAAATGATGAAATTATGTTTTAAAATATAAATAGTTATAAAAAAACGATTTATAAAATAAGTAGAATTCATTTTATTTAATACGTATTCTTCATTTTAGCTATAAGAATATATCAGAGTAAAATTTTTAATGTCATATATAAATTGATGTGCATGTATACAACTCCATTTCTATTTAAAATTTTTAATTGCTAAACCAGGAAATAGTAAACTAAAAAGGGATTTTAGCTCAATTAAAAATGGTAAGAATTTTAAAAACCCATAATAAAAGATATTAAACACCATTTAATGGAATAAAAATACATTTCGATAGGAGATATTAAATTGTAAAATTCGTAGAAAATGTAAACACTAAATATTTTCATGTACACGGTATTTAATTTTAATCTCGTTTTTAGGATTTAATAGTAATAATATAAAAATAAGAAATGTCAATACATTAATAATAATGGCTAAAATAGAAAGAGTTTTGTGATATTTGTTTCCTGTAAGAAATTCTCCCAATAAAAAAAATTTAGTCTCTATTGATGCTGCATAAATGAAAACATTTCTCTTATTGGAAGAAAATGTATTTCTTCTGTATGCTTCTTTAAAATTGTCTGCGATATGCCTAAAGCACATAAAATACCGTTTATGTTATTTTTCTTCTATTTGATCTTTATTGGATTAAACTTTTCAAAAACTTATTTTTCCCGTTTCTATATCTAGAGGCCTTTTATCGTATAGTTCAAATACTGACCCAATAAAAGGTATAGGTAAAGCTTCGTTTCAGTTAAAGAATATTTGAAATACGTGGGTACAGATTTCCTGCAGATGCTATTAATAAGTGGCTTTAGGAAATCCACATATCCTATTGTGAGGAAAGGCCATTTGAGATAGTATTTAAACTTCAAATTCATGGATATTATTGCCCTTTTCTTACCTTGAAACGCAAAATAATTCAACTTTAATACTGCTAACTAAATTTTCCTAACAGCATTATTATATCTTATTAAGCAGTCCCATTGAAAGGCATCTCAGATTTGAGGATGAGAACTTGCCATATAAGTGACAGGTTCTTGCTTCCCCTGTGAAAATAGTATGCCTGAGAGAGGAGGGGGGTGAATTATCTCCACTCCGATTTTGAATTTTAGCAGATCATAATGGTGAGCGTATGGCGTAAGAGTAAAGAGTGCTTCTTCATGTTATTCTAAATAAATTGACATGGTGGGGGTGGCTACTGTAGTGTTTATATCCCAGTAAGAAATAGTTTCTATAAAACGGAAATCTTTAGAAAAATTGTATATATGCAGTTCGGTTTAAAAACGCAAAATACTCATACTCATTTGATTCTTTTTTACACCTTTAACAGTAAAATGTAAATTCAGTAAAATGTTAAGATTTTATTTTGATGGATTTTTTTGTTCACATAATAATTTATTTTTAAGTTAAGTGTCTATGTTAATGTCTTGACATAGACTCTTAACTTAACTTGATGCGGAAATGGGTTTTTTTCTTCAAAAATATTCCAATTCTTTCCTCTTGAGATATGCAAGGTGCTTCAAAAAATGCCACTCGTTCACAATAACTGCTTATTAAAAAATTGAAAAGTACATTGCAATTTCTTAAGGAACTCCTTAATTGGGAATAAAGATAATTACGAATTTAGGAATGTTTCAATGTTCAAGTTAATTGATACCATAAATTTTAATTTCTATTGTTACGCTTTTGAATTAATTAGCCAATAATTTTGCAGATCGTTTTACAAATAATTGGAATAATTTTCGTTTGCTTTAAGAATATCAGGAAAACTGACAATTTAAGTCATAACAGGACTGCGTTACCTCCAGAATTTATTTGTCATTGAAAATTAAGTACTGTACTTTCATTGGAATTATCCTTTATAAATTACAGTTGTTTTTGCAATTTTAGAACAATTTCCATTTAATTATATTTTATAATGTTTGAACTATTTTTTAAATGTTTGATATGATAACATTTCATTTGGATTATTATTCTGCATTGTAATTTTTTTGAGAGAAGGGCTGTTCAAAAAATTTCCAGGAGTATCGATGCGTATTCCTCTTTTTTTAGATTCCTAAATCCATCAATTGTGGTTGGTTTGCATTTAGAAAAAGATATTTTCGATACATGATACACAGTTCATGAATAAAATCAATGGATTTCACTGGAATCAATTGAAAAAATATACATGCAGTAATCAGTATGTATCCGCTTTCATTTTTTTAATAATTACAGTGATAGTTTTCAACGTATGTCTTGCAGCTTTGTCCTGATGGAAGTTAGTTCTTTGAATTAAATTGGGGAAAAGAAAGGGAATCTCATTTATAAATATCGGATATAAATCTGTTTATTGGTGTTGAAATTTCATTAAGTAAATTTCAATATTTTAAAATATTTTCTTATTTTGATTTCTCGTTCTATCAGAACCCTACGAAAATCGAGGACCTTTTACCAAAACGGAATTAGGATTGCGCACTCCCCGACCCCTTCTTTTTCAATAGTAAATTGACCTACTTTTATTGCTGTGATTTAGGTAAACCCATCAAGTTTCATCAAAGGTTACAAAGTATTAGCATTTATCATCTGTCAAAGGGTTTTCACATAAGAGTGTTGATTTTCTTCAAACTGTTCTACATTGAGCCACATGCGTCGGCTCAAGCTGATAAACAATATGCTTTTTAGTTTAAAAAAAATTGTAAATTTTGGTTTATTATATTATTTATTGCCGTTGCAGATGCATTTAAAGACTGCAAAGCTTCCTGTCTTCAAAGATTTTTTTTATTACCAGAAAATTGTGTTGTGAAATTATGGAAATTGTACGTGCCATTATTGGGTATTCGTTTGGAATCTTCTTTCCATGCAGTAGTAATAATTCATCGCTTTCCCAGTACCAATTGACGTTATTGTATATTTTTCCCTAAGAATTTTTTATATCTAGGATTTTACAGCGATTTTTTATTACAGAAATGGAATACCCGAAAACCTATTCTTTAATCCACAAAATAGTTTAGCAATCACAATATTTCTCATTTCAGATAACAGAGAGAAGTGCCCTGTATGGTGGTTGGTACTCACAGTCCACGTGGATATGGAAATGAGGTAGGATAGGTTATCTCTACCGATGATGAGATTTACTTCTGATGGAAGGAGTTAAGTCATGATTGATGAATGTTCTTAGGACTCAACCATAGTTCCTGCCTTTGTTGTTGCGGTGTTCCGATCATTATATTTATCCGCATCCTCATGGCAATCGGAGTGTCCGTTTGTGATTATATTTCCTTATAAAGCTAGTTAATTTTTAATCTAAGAGAAGAGAGATTTATTTCCAATTTTTATCATAATCGATTTGCCTTCTCTAAGGGGTACTGCTTTGTGATGGAAATAGATAGAGCTTGAATATAAATATTGAAACAGATGTTAGGAAAGGTAACATAAATAGAAAAATGATCTATTTGTACATTCTAACGATAGAGATTCCGTTAAGTTTGGGTCCACGATTGTCTTATAGTACCACCGAAGAGCCACCGTGTAAGATGGCCTAATACGTGTTTAATACGATAATGAGTTAATAGCATTCCAATGTCCTTGCGTTGATATGATGAGGAATATTAGACAGGCAATTTCCACGAAATCTGTTTGAGGTTAAAAATAATGAAGTTCGTTTCGAAATAGTCATAGAGTTGTTTCAAAATTGGATGTTAATATAGTTATCTAAATCCAATTATGAATGCTGCCATTTCTATTTTTCGAAATTCTAACAATTAGCTAGTAAACTATTAGTGATGAGAATTTTTAGCATATCCTATCAGTTTTTCCAGATAAATTTCAAGTTGAGTTTTTGAATGACAAACAGATTAAATATGATTCCTACAATAACTTAAAAAATAAATTGAAACGAAAAAATAATTAATTAAGAACATAATAGGAGATAAAAATCCTTATACAACAAATTCAGCTGTGAAAAAAGGAATTAAATTATTATTTTGATCATATTAATACAGTATCTATAACACATCTAATGATAAAACTTTTTTCAAATAATGTAACTTTTTTGCACGCACATCTAATATTAAAGTTTGCTAAAAAATAATATTTATTAATAATTTTTCGAATTTAAAGAATATATCCAAGTTTCATAAAAAATATTATAGATATGCTCATTAACATTTTTTTATACACTAGTAAAAGGATTTCACATTCATAATGAATATTCGCTATTTATTAATTCAAAATGAACTTAGATTCAATAGTATGTCCTCTCCTTGCATTGCTCGAAATAAATAATTTCAAACCTCTTTTATACTTCCAAGGAAACTATCCAAAGAAAATGACAAGTATGTTCTTTTAATTTAAGTGTAATTCTTATTTTCTGAAGTAAAGAACCGAGATAAGTTTTTCTGAAAAATATTCACGATTTAACATTGCGTCTAATCCAATTTAGAAATCACAGTTATACTGAGAAATACAGACATTCATTCTTGGTAACTGGGTAAATAATAACCAATGAATTTAAAGGCTAGTGAAATGTCAAGTTAAAAATTCCCATTCTTCACTGAAAGGAGATAACTTTGTTTAAAACAATCTTAACCGTATTTATCAGGTTATATTTTAAATCAGAAAAGGAAATAGCTAAGGGGAAATTTTAAATTCAATAGAATGATTTAAATCATTCTCTAACAATTCTTTCCTATAAAAATCAAGAATCGATTATTTAAACTTTCAAGTAGGATAATTTATTCTTATTCTCATTATTTTCATATTAATTTATGTATTTTTTAATATTACCCCACAATTCCAACTATAGAATTTTATGTTTTCGTTTTCAATATCACTCTAACAAAATAATAAATATTATTTTATTCACCTTTATCCAGAAATACGGAAAATAAAACAAGTTAAATTAGTTATTTTACCTGCATTCGGTGTTATAAGATAAATAACCTGTTCCTGAGAAAATTGTACGAATTAGTTTCATAGTATCATTTTATATATAAAAAAATATTTAATTTCAGTTTCTTATTCGACTGTCTAATTACCTATATTACTTTCATGTGTCATTTATTCTGAACTTAATGGCACAGAGGATAATGATTAATATGTATCTTACTATCAAAATTATATGTATAAATTCTACATTAAGGTAAGAAGAATATATTTGTAATTTCAACTTGATGCATAAAATACCGGAAACGTCTTAGCATTGAAAAATTGCGTAACATAATAGGAAGGTGAAAGCGTAGAAATTCATGACATTTATTTTTAAAATAAAGAAAAGAAGGAAAGATTTCCTGAAGGAGAAATATTTTCCTTTGAATCTTATTTAGAATGTTGGAACATCAGAGTAGCGATTGAGAAGTTGTAAAAAGCCCTTCACTGAAATTTGAAATTTATCATCAATTCAAAACTCTGCATTCTTTAAATTTGGTTTAAATGGTACTATTTATAATGTCATATCCTTTAAAGAACTTTCAGTTTAATACATGAATTTTACTACTTTTCAGTCAAGAAACTTGCCTTAATTGTTTGGCTTCTAATATTATTTTAATTCATTGATGCGTACTCTTATTAAAAAGATTCGGATTGCATATAATTTTATCATTGCTTTATCCAGCATGAGAAATATGAAATGTTTGCCATCTAACTTCATGATTTTTCTACAAATATTTAAATTAATCATCATAAAACTATATACATTTTAATTTCATCTTTATTGGAAAACATTTTTATTATAAATTATATGATATCAAAGATTTATTTCAATGTTTGTCCTTTCATGGATGTACATGTTTGCATTTATATCCTTTCTAGCTATAAACGCCATACTTCAAGATTTTTTTTGAAAACACAAATAATTTCTTGAAATGATATGAAAGTTATACAGCGGAAATAACTAAAAATATTTTCTATGACATTCTTTTACTAATTGAATTTTCAAATTACCTTTAAAAACTAAAATATGAATCTAATTAAATAAGGTTACTGGACACCTTTTATTTATCAAAACATAGTTTCATTTACTAAACAATTTGAAAATTATAAAATAAGTTAATTAATGTATGACTGACTACAGATATTGGATATATATTTAACATATTTTATTCTTTACTACTAAATTTGTTATTTTAATATTCTTAAATTAATTACAATATAAATTACTTTCTGATTATAAATTTCCTTTCCTTAAAAATTTTGCAAGAAATCAGGCCTTTCATCTTGAATATTTTTAAATGATTAAAATGCCTAAATCTTAACATTCTTAGTCTAGTTTCATTAAAGGAAAAATATAAATATTCACAAACAGAATCTGTTTTCATGATAAATAGAAAAAGAGCGAATACGCTAGCAAAGTTCTAATAAAATAAGTAGAATAAAATTTATTTTAAAATAAATATAATAAAACTTGTTTATAAAAGCATACTTTTATTAATATATTTAAAATATATTTTACATTTTAAATATTTTCATGTATACAGTTCTAAGTTTCTTAGAACTGTATACGCGCAAGTTAGTTGCAAGTCAAGTGCGGAATCAAATTGATTGCATAACTGAATATTTACAATCATGAAATAATCAAAAAAAAATTTAAAAGTTTTTAAACTCCCTTTTTTTAGTGATTAAAAGCTATACATTTTTAATTTTGAATATTTAAATATTTTCGTCAATAATTCCTAGTTTTAAATATTATAGAAAATCCAAAATATTACCAGGCAGTGTCAATCAGATGAATCAAAATTTAACTGTACACTGAAGTGACAATCGATGACTGACATGGGATGACTGTTAATATCGTGTCGGTCCTTCTTTTGCCCGGCGAAGTGCAACAACTCGACGTGTCATGGAGTCCACAAGTCGTTGGAAGTCCTCTGCAGGAATATTGAGCCATGCTGTCTGTATAGTCGTCCATAATTGTGAAAGTGTAAATGGTGCAGGAGTTTGGGCTCGAACGGACCTTTCGATGATGTCCCATAAATGCCCGATGGGATACATATCGGGCGATCTAGGTGGCCAGATCATGCGCTGGAATTGTCCGGAATGTTCTTCAAACCAATCGCGAACAGTTCTGGGCCGGTGACATGGCGCATTGTCATCCATAAAAATCCCATCGTTGTGTGGGTACGTGAAGTCCATGAATGGCTTCAAGTGATCTGCAAGCAGCTGAACATAACCATTTCCAGTCAATGATCGGTTCAGTTGCACCAGAGGACCAAGTACATGCCATGTAAAAACAGCCCACACCATTATGCAGCCACCACCAGCTTGAACAGTGCCTTGCTGACAGTTTGGGCCGTGGCTTCGTGGAATCTGCGCCACACTCGAACTCCACCATCAGCTCGTAACAACTGAAATCGTGATTCATCTGACCACGGCACGGTTTTCCACTGGTCTAGGGACCAGTCGATATGCTCACGAGCCCAGGAGAGTCGCTGCAGGCGATGTCGTGCTGTCAGTAAAGGGACTCGAGTCGGTCTTCTGCTGTCATAGCCCAAGGAAGACAAATTTCGCCGCACAGTCCTATCGGACACGTCCCTCGTACGTCCCACATTGAATTCTGCAGTTATTTGACGAAGTGTTGCGTGTCTATTAACATTGACCATTCTACACAGACGTCAGCGGTCTCGGTCGTTAAGTGCAGGTGGTCGCCCACTGCGTTTTCCATGATGGGATGTGATGCCTGAAATTTCATACTCTCGGCACACTCTTGATACTGTGGATCTCAGAATGGTGAATTCACTAACGATACCCGCAATGGAATGACCCATGCGTCTAGCCCCAACTAACATTCCACGTTCAAAGTCTGTTAATTCTCGTCGTGCCGCCATAAATCACGAAAACCCTGTTCACATGAATAACTTGAACACAAATGAAAGCTCTGGAAAACGAACTGCGCATTTATACTTTTTCGCTGCGATACTACTGCCATCTGTATATTTGCATATTGCTATCCCATGACTTTTGTCACTTCAGTGTATTTATCTACCGAATAATAAATTCTAACAATATTTATTTATAATGAGAAGTTTAAATCTAAATTTTCGATTTCATATCTGAATAACTGTAAATATATCTTAAGTTTCCTAAGTATTGATAGTCTTAAACTGATGTGATTAGCTTCGATCGCAATTTTTGATTCTTAAAATTAATTAATTAAAAATGTATTTGAAAACTGTAAGAACGTTGCTTCCTAACTAATTTCCATGAATTTCAAGACTTATATTTGTATTACTTTTCTTATTCATTCTTTTGTTTGGAATGTATCAATTCTAGCTCAATTTAAACAATCTAGAGTTACAAAACGCACAATGTTTTAAAAAGATGAGTAACTAATTAAAGCAATAATTCAATAAAGAGCAATAACTTAAGAAATAATTGTGTTTTGAAAATACTCTTGAATATCAGTGTTCTCAATACATAAATTGCTAATAAAGCAATGCAGTAAAAAATTAAATAATAACATTTTTAAGTTATAAAGAAATTAAAATTTGTCACTCTTAAATATAGTTAATTTTAATTTCAATAATCATTATAATAATAATTTTTTCTTCAGTTCAAAATTTTTTAGGATAAAGTTTAAAGATAAGTTTTAAAGTTTAAGGATAAGTTTACATTAAGCCTATAGTTGTTAATTTTTCTATAATAGTTGAAAAACAACGTGTTAAAAAATTAAAGCTATGAGAGTTTAATTAGTTTTAGTTTATGTCTGTAAATAATTAAGATTTATCTTTCCCAGACTTTCATTTCTGTTTTTGCAAATATATTCTAATCCCTAAGACAAATTTCTTTTTAAGATAGAGCCTAAAACTTCTTAAAGATATTTTATATTTGTATGTTCTATAAGAATTATTGTTGAACTATGTTAGAAAGTTATTTATTAAAGTATCAAAGTTAATATCTTTAAAATTCCCATGTTTTTTTCAGGTTTGGATGGAAAAATAATTAATAAAATTTTACTAAGAATCAAATTTACAATTCTATACTAATTTATTTGCTACATATTATAAATAAAAAAATTAATTATTTATACATTTAACATTTATAATATTTATATTTATATTAAATATTATTATAATTCTAATATTTTTAATATTATTAATTGTATTTAATTCTTAATAATTTTAAATATTTATTAAAAAATAAATTTGCTACTTCTACATTAAATTTTTTGCCAAATTTTAAAATTTATTTTAAAACATTCAAAAGAATTATAATATTATAAGCTGGTTTTTCTCCTAAAATCAGTTAACCCCAAAAAGCCATTAATTATTTTTAATAGCACAGATTACAAAAAACAATTTGAAAAGGAATCCTCTGTATTCTTAAAGTAGAGATTTAATATCAAGAAAGCAAAAGCATTCACAATTACAAAGAGTGAAAAATCAATTACAAAATTTTCTCATTGCATCTCATGTTAAGCAAAAATCAATCCACAATAATTTAAATTTAAAGTATTGAAAGTAATAAATAATCTAACACTCTAAATCAAGAAAAAATAAACGTTTATTACTCTACGTTCCCAATAAGAAGGATTCACATTTCATTTCGATGACTTAAATTCCATAATGTTCATTTTGAAGACATGAAAACAATTCTATAGCGTTGTGTACCGTTTTTTTTGTCCTAAATTTTTGAAATTTTGCTAATTCTGCAGATAACAGCATTTCGAATCAACACATTTATTTTTAACACCAAATTTTAAATATATGTTAAAAATGCTTTTTAATGTAGCAAAATGTTCCTTTTTTTGGTCTTTGGGAAAAAAGAAATATTATGCTAAGTGTGAAGTTGCAATTTAAAAAAAAAACCTCTATAATTTAAATATTTTACAAAAAAATGCATTATATTTAAATACAGTTTTATATTTTACTAATGGCATATAATTTATGTTTTTTCTTGAAAGTTTTCAACGTAATGGGATCTTGCCCCTTACGTTGCTTATTAAGATTCGTTCAGAAATAGCTAGAGAAAGCAAAACTGGCTTATTTCAACCCAGAAGTAGATGATCTTTTGTTATAGACTATCGATCTACTATTAAGGTAGAAGATATTTCTTATAACTATACCCACAGATGGGCATGTTTATTAAGAGGTTCCATTATTATGTATAAACAAAATGCTTAATTATTTCGCAATGTATTATTATTATTTGAATTGTGTAGTAATATACTGAATATGTTAATAGTAAAACATCCATGCTAAAGGGAAAGTATTGTTTTTAAAGGCACACATTTGAAAAGAATATTTGCCTTTTGATTTAAGAAAGAAGCTTTGTATACTATTTATTACCACAAAAAGTGCAAGAAAATATTATAAAAGTATATCAAAAATTGTCATCTTCTCACTCTAATTTATGAAAAATAACAAATACCTTAAAATTAAAATAATTTTTTAAAGAATATGATTTTTCCTTGAAGAAAGTATAAATTATACAACCTACATATGCTCACATGTGTCTTCATTATAAGACTAGTTTAAAATAAAAAATGTAGATTCTTATTGAATTTTGAAATAAATTGTTCAAAATCTCTCAATCTTTACTTTCACATGTATTTAAGTACAATTACTTAAATCTGAGAGATTCGATATTCTATTTGTTTGACTGAAACTCTAATCTTGGGCAAAATTATGCTTTCATTCGGTCACAAAAAACATGTTCAAAATACATATTCGGTCGATAGATTTAGAAAAATTGTTAAACTCACACAAAAAATCTATATTTCTTAAACTTGTTCGTTGATGCCCTGAAAGGTAATCACAACTATATCTAAGGTTCACAGAATTATTCAAGGTGAGTAGAATAACTCTTTGATTAAAGAGTATATGTGAAAGTTTTTGGGAGACTACTCTGACTAGTCTTTTTCTCCCCCATCTTTACTGCATAATAGAAAATATTCATGCTTCAAATGTGAATGACATTTTTTTTTGTTCAATAGGACTCATGTAACAATAATAATACTTTATGACTTTGTATTAAATACCAGGGGAAATTATGTGAAGAGAAATTATGGTTTAATTCTTTGAACCACAAAACTTCAAAATGTTTTATTAAAACATAGAAAAAATTATTTCCCACAGATATTAAAAGAATTATTAATACGAAATGCCGATGTATTAAACTTTTTATTTATATTACCTGAACTGCATATTTTAGTTGAGCATGGCATAGTTTATGATGGAATGCACTCATTAGACAAACTGATTGTGTTTTCTTCTCGATGCAAATAGCACTGAAATAGTAAAATAAAATTTTAGCATATCCTATAAAACTTTTTACTATCGTAATGCCTATAAATAAACTTAATATTTAACCCTTTAAAAGTCCATTTTTTTCTATTCATGGTATATTAAAATAACTTTAAGATTAAGATTGACTTAAGTAAAATGATTCAATTAGCTTACTAGATATATTTAGCTTTATTAATTAATAAATATGATTAATTAGTAATTAAGTATCAAATAAAGATATAACTTTGGACGTGAGATAAAGAACTGAAGTTTTTATCTCATTGCAAAATTCCCATACAAAAATTACTTTACTATCAAGATACTTTTCTTCAGGATGCATATGTATCCCAATATTATATTTCACTGAAAATAAATACAAAAATGTATAATGAGTATTGTCACATATGTTAATCAGTTGAAGAAATTTTTTAAGACAAAAATACAAATTTTAATAAAATTTTACAATAATTTTTAAATAATAATTAAAACACACATTGAACGTTTTCGCTAAACGTAATAAAAATTATACGATTATCTTTACTTTAAAAAGTCTGTTGGAAATGCAGAACTTTAGGTGTTATAAAAATTGAATTGCGTTTATATATAGCCCTATTGTATATTTTTTTAGATATTGCAAATATAAAAAGTTGTATGATCTATTCAAGCATGACAAGAGAATCATTTAGAATTCATGTTTAATTATGTTTGCTAAAATTATTTCCTGATTAATTGGGAAATAATGATTAATCTTGCTCCTTCGCTGGTTAAATCTTTATCATTTAGAAACAATATACAATGAAAGTATTTATAACTGCATTAAAGTACTAAGATAAACAGACAAATGGCTTTATTTCAACTTTAAAAAATTGAAGAACGAATTTACTAAACATGGCAAACTTTTAACCATGTTCTGATAAACCAGAACAGAAAGGAACAGATTCTCAAGTACAGATATGCGTTTAAATTCAAAACTTTTTTCCCAACTTTCTGAATTTTCACAAGATGATAAAGATGCTTATTTAATAATTATAAACCAATGAATAAAAATAATTTCGAGAAATCGCTGCTAATTTTTTTCAAGAATTTCTTAAAAATCAGAATAAATCATAATATATTAATCATATTGCCATCCTTTTATTATAAAACGCTTTTAAAAAGTTTTTTTTAATTAGTTGATACAAAAAAATTTAAAAGGATAGTCTCGGTTTTTGATGGTTTCAGCTTCCTGTTGCAATGAAGCAGACTGTAACAAGTTTATGAAAGACTTTTCTGGTTTTCTTCTATAAATTACAATTCTTAAAACACAAAGTTTTTTTTTCAATATCTAGTAGGTGGTACTCAGCAAAAGAAAGTGCAATCAAGCGTAATGTGGCCTTTAAGGAGAATGCAAGAAATAGAATGTACTCTTGGGACTCAATACAGAAAAAACATGAAGAGACTTCTGGCCTAGCCACTGGCTTTCGAATTCTCAAGAGGAATGAAATAAACGAATTGGTTTGCTTTCTTATTTCTTTTCATATTTGCTATTATTCTCACAGGTCACAGTCCACCAAGTTTCTTCGGAAGCTTTCTTTAAAATAAAACTTAATTTTAAGGTGCCCTTTAAAACAGAAGACTGAAAAGTGTTTTTTTTTCTTTTTGCATACATAAAAACTGTATACTCATTTGTATATATATATATATGCATAGATTTGTATCTAATTTCTATGTGTGTGTCCATTTCTTACAAAGATTTAATATTTTGGAGAATTTCATTGATTATCATTGTTTATTTGTAACTCAAATAGGAAATGTTCCATAAGAAGGTCTACTGACTCTAATTAAATTGTTTATGAAAAAAGAATATTGCTGCATTTTAATGATCAATTACTAAATTGTTTTTTTATTAAGTTTAATTTCATTTCTGAAATTCATATGCTTCGCTCATATGAAATTCATATGCCTTTCTTTGTTTTCCATTTGATGTGTTCATAACTTTATTTAAAGATTTTGATAACATTTCCTGACTAATGGAATAGCATGAAAGCAACATTTTTATTTACTGCTTCCGAAAGCTGAGTTTCCTAGCCAATCACTGAGTATGTAACGGGTTACCATCTGAATAATTTTATTTTAATTACAATCACGAATTCTAGATAAATAATAAATATCTACAAAGTTCCTTCAAAATAAATTCTTTATTTCCCTTCTTTTTAATTAAGAAGCTTTATCTCCATGAAAGGCTCTAGATTTGCTTAAGATATAAGCCATGCATTTTTAAAAATAAATTATTCATAATCCAATCCTCACATCTGAGAAATTATAATATAAACGAATAAGATTAATTTGAAACAAATTTAACATACTTTCGTTTCAGTGATTAAGTGAGGAGTGAAGAATACAATGGAGTCGCTGAGATAATGCTTATTCTTTTCATACACTTAAAGTAATGCATTTGAATTTCGAGTGTTTTCCTTGAGGATAACGTGCATTACAGGCAATTACACCTGAAGGCTGAGCAATCACAAAAGGCAATTACACTAAAGCCCAGGATTTAAAGGACTTCGAACCTAACGAAACAAATTTTCCTCTTACACACTTCTCAACCATCGAAGATTTTATGGCAGCTGCGAGGAAAATATCTGTAATTAATTCCTTTTAATTATAAGTTAGAATTTAGTTTCTCACTGAATTAATTCACTTTCAGGTAGAGAACCGCAAGCTATTGCTATCATTGTTTTTCAAAAATTTGCGGAACAATTAACTGATAAAAATTCAAAATGGTTATTATACAATATCATTTATTGATGCTTTTATATTAACAGAACTGATTTATATTAAGAATTTGCAAGCATTCATTAGTAAATAAAAATCCACAATACATGTTTAGAAGGAATTATTATACAACCTACTCATAAATTAATTTAAAAGATAACTTTGAGTAATTTTATCTGCTTGTATTAAATGAATTATGATACAAATTGAGAATGAAAGAATATTTACTTATGCAAAATATTTTGTCCAAGTTATGAAAGAAATACTTTGACTATATCTTCCTTATAGAATGAGGAATATCACACACGCACACGCACAGAGTTGAAATGAAACAAAACGTAATGATAATCATTTGAAAATATAAAATTAAAATAATTATATGCATTAAGTTGTGGAATTTCAATTGAGTTCAGAATCACTAAGATATGTTTTTTTAAGTATATTAAAATTTAAATAAATATAGATAAGCTTAATTGAAATAATGAAGAATCAATAAAGTAAAAAGAAGAAAGATTAATAAAATTGCTTTAGTTAACACATTTCAGCAGGGGGGAAAATTCTGCAGGTGTAAAATATAAGCGAAATATATTAACATAATAACTCACATTTTAATTACGGTTTCCTTAACTTTGATGGTAAAAAAGTTTTGCATTTGTGTTGTAACACAATTTCACCACTGTTTTGCAGACACATTCTCAATTAGATGAAATAATTTGATTCATAGGAGATATTCATTTTCAACAATTTCTACAATTCTTCAAATGATATTACTCAATACATAAAGGAACGTTTGAATAAGTTGATCATAGAATGTTTGATGAGAAAACATTAGTGCAAAGAGTTTCATTTTCGAAATTTTATATATCTATATAATTTTATACTTCAAATTGCATAGATACTTCATTCATTGTAGTTAACTTAAAAATTAGTCTCGACAGTATCATTTCAAGATTTTGCATATATTCAAATATTTATGAATATTTTAATCCCAATATTTAACTGCAATAGCTACCTCTAAGAATTATTATTATATTCCAAAAATGTACCTAATTTACTGTATAATGAAAATCATTGAATGTCAGAATAAATATTGCATATGGTAAATACAAATACTGTATTAGGATTTCAAAATAAGTATGAATAATATTAGTTGATTCATATTGATAAAAATTAACAATATTAAAGATGACAAGGATAATACCTTCTTTCAAACAAGCAACAATTATTTGTCAAATACTGTTCAAATACTATCTATTCACTTGAAAATAATAGAAAATAAGGAGATCATTGTTAAATTATTTATAATCAAATATGTTTCCAAAATATTTTTCGATAGGAAATCCAGATATTTTTAGATCAGTTAATTTCTTAACCTTTTTATTGATAACTATAATCATAAGTTCATAAATAAAAATAAGTTAGAAAAAAACTATAGCACTTACTAGGTTTCTATTTTCTCCCAGTTTTATAACTTTGATGATTGAAAATTTCTTAATCAGTGCTGTATTCCCTGCACTTGCGTTGAACGGAAGTTTTGAATCCACAGTATTTTGTAAAAATCTCTAACTTATAGAGAAAATGCACTCTCCTCTTAGGAGTTTAGAGATAGATTGCCAGTATCAATCACAGTGACCGCGAAAAATACCTTCCTGCGATACAAGAATTCTTATTCCAAAAATTTTATTTTTTTTCCTTTTGATGGATAAAAATTTCCTCTCTCTATTGTTGCTTCGAAAAAAAATTACCACATAAATGTAAGAACTATCTAAATCTGTGTTTTAATTCGGAAACAATTACATCGAAGAAAGGAATTCTAGAGAGATGAGACGTATAGTAAACAGTATAAAAAGAAAACAAAAAAAATGCTGCTGTGATCAGTTAATAATTATGGATTTCACTCACAAGACTAAATTGTAACTGTGTACCATAATTCACAGGAGAAAATTTTTTCATCCATAAGTGTGAACATTGAAAAATCTATAAGCTGCTGCAATTTCATATCCCTAACACTGTTGTGATGTATTTTAAGGTTTGTAGGAATTGTTATTGCGAATTAATTATCTAATAATGATCTAACTATTTTTATAACGTTAGCGTCAAAAATAGCTTAAGCAATTATATATATATATATATATATATTTCACAATTTAAATATTGATTTACAGGAGAACCTTTTACAGAGAAAACAAACCTTAAGAAATTTCAATGTATATTTTTTTATTCTGGGTTTTTTAAAAGGTGTTAATTTCAGGTCAAAGAATGCTCGCTAGTATGAAAGTGAGCATAATAATTACTCAAAGATCTCAAAACTGCAAATGAGCAAATCTAAAAATGTATTAATTTTTTTACAATTATTTTTTTAAATTAATAAAATTAAATAAATAAATTAAAATTAATAAAGTATGGCAAACTTCACGAATTTTAGCTGAAATTTATGAGAAATATATTTATGAGAAATTTATGAGAATATATTACAAAAACTATTCTTATCAAATGTTTTGGAAAATTATGCCACACAATATTTTGAACTAAAATCTAAAGTTTTTTGAATCACAAATGAACACAACACTACATTTAAAGAAGTAAGTATATTAGAAAATTCAATCAATGTCCTAAACAACTTTTCAATAAAATCATGCTAAAATTGGGAAGAATAGGTAGAATAAATAATAAAAACGAATACAATAACAATATAACGAACATGAACAAATTAAAGGCAACGAACAATAAAGCAAAATATTATTGTAAGAGTTAGATAAAAAGGAGTAAAATAAAAATAAATCCAAATCATCACTGGAATTTCCCCAAAGATTCATTGTCTAAATTTCAATAATAAAATTGACAGTATTTTACAAAATATTTATTGGATACTAAACATAAAGCACTAAAAGAGTAAGGAGACATTTGTACATAATTGAATTAACAAATGGATTATTAATTGTATTATAAAAATATATTAATAATAATATTATTATTAATAATACTAATATAAAAAACACAATTTTGAGGGAAGAATAAAAAGAAACAATAAATAGATTGAACAAAACAGCTATATATTTGGTATAAACAGATCAAAAATTTAATTTGCTATCGATAAGTGGAATCCTTTACTGATTTCTTTCCCGTAAATATTTAGCTTTTAATAAATTACAAACAATGCTTAGAAATTCAGAAATATCTGGAAGAATCGTAAAACATCTTTCAGAAAACTTTCTTCCATCAATCACCAAAACATTTCTTCTTGTTGACCGTTTTGTTGTAGGTATGGCCAAAAGAACAAATGTTACTGCGATTTCCTTCACTTACTTGACACGAGCATTACGAGAAATGATGAAAAATGGCGTGATCGACGGTGATTTTATATTGGGATTATTAACGATACAGTACCTTGTTTTCCTATAGTAACGTGAACCTACACTTAAGGTAGATTATTTTATTGGTAGATTGAGAAACTTTTATTTCCAAAATAACAAAATATGGAAAATATCTGCCATTCATAGAATATCTAATTCCAAAGAATTTTTTTGTCAATTATTCAACACCAATGCTTTGTATATTAATTATAACAACAATGCTTTTATGAATAAAAATAAAAAAATAATACTTGTTCAGGCCTTACATTATTTGGCCAATAAATATTTCTTTTGTAATATTTTGTATCTTAATTACTCATCCAAATCATTAAAGTTTCATTACACCCGAGAACTAAAAAAAGATAAAAAAAATATCTGAACTGAGAATTCCTTTCAAGATTATTCTCCAGATGGCAGTATATCGTGAAGAATGCTCAGATAAGTTATTGAGAATTAGACGGATATAAATGAATTGGGGAATCAAAGCGAAATATCGCTAACTGCTAAAAACTGTCCTTTGTTAGGAATCTTTCCAGCACAATTCTTTAATCAGGAAATCATGATAATGCTCACTGGCGTAATTGCAAAAGCTGATTTTTTGAAGGCGAAATAAGTGATTTAAGAGATAGTTCAATTAAGTCCTTCGCAATCACGAGATCTGCTGCACGTTCTCTGAGACTAAGGCTTGTGTAGGAGATTTTTACTTGATGGAAGAATGCCTCCATTCCATTTGCATTCCATTCCTCAAATATCACCGCTGCAGAGAATGCAAATCAATAAACCATGTTCTTCGAAAATGCCAGACGTCATTAAAGAGGCCAAGAAAGAGAATATTGAGTTACCTCATTTTAGATATCAAAGGTTAAACTTAAAATTTAAAATCAGACTCCATAAGAGAAGAAATAAGAAAGCTTTTTAAGAATTCGAAAATGATAGTAACTTTATTCCAATAGATATTCTATTCAAATGCAAAATGATAATCCAAGAAAATGAAGAACCAATCATGTAAAAGTACAAAAATGTTTTATCCTCAAGTTTTATGAAAATTTCTTTTTTGTTTTTGTTTTGAATATCATCACAGATGAGCCATTGATAGCTGATTGGCTCATAGAAATTTATTTACAGGTAAATGTAAACAATTCTCCTTTCCCATCAGCAGCAAGTTTTCCAGATATTGGGGAAATATACAAATTTAAGGAAATAAAATTTATACTATTCATTTAAAAAACAATTTAATATTTCATCACAATAATCCCTAACCCTTTATCTACTGAATTATGTTGCTATCAATTTTCCAACTTGATTTTTGCACCAGTAGTTAAGTTTCCTTGCAGAATAATCATAGAGAGCCCAAAAGAAAAATTTTAATTAATAGAAATATCTTAATTTAATTATTAATTAAATATTTTTCATTTCTACTTTTAGCTTATATTAACTTCCTGCTATTTGGGTTACATTCTCCTTGTTTTTAAGAATACCATCAGCAAAAAAGTCATATTACGAAAATATAAAACAGATTTAAATGGTCAAGGGATAAAGGGTTAAATTTAATACATTTGTTCTCTACCAAGTCTTTAATTTTGACATGTAAAGGAATGTTCTCCATCTTTTTTTATATAATTAAAAAACTGTATTTTACAATACATTCTTATACACTTTATCACTCTTATTCAGTATTCTGGTGCTCAAAATATTTTGTTTTTTTAATATTATTTTTCCCGATTGTATATAAAAATTCATACATTGCAACTTATTTGTGTCGATTTATTTGTATGCTTTACATAATTTCTTATTTGCTTTAACTCTTTAGTAAACTTAACCTACCCATACCCTACCGATACGATTTTAAAATATATGAGTTCTAGGCATAAGTGTGGTGTAAAGTTATTAGTAAGACATACATCGTTATTATCTCCGAACACAGTTTTGTATCCCAAGTGTTACAGCAGAATATGATGAAGTTTAAGAAAAGGCCTCTATATTCAAGTACTGAAAATATGAAGTTTGCTTTAGGATTAGTAAATACATTTTTATATACTGATTAGTTAAAGTAGATGGTTTCCTTAAATGGTCGATTTTTTGCAAAAATAAGAAGCTTTTTTATTTAACATTCTTAATGTTAAAATAATTTTTTTTATAAAACCATTTTGAATTTTTTTAAAGTTTTTTTCTTTGAATCTTATACTAGATTTTATATTTGCGTTTATATACATTTTAATGAAATTTTACATTTTTAAAAAGGTATTTTCTCAGATTCATATACTTGGTTAAATTTTCTTATGAAACCTCATAAATTAAGATCTAATTCATATTCTTTGTCCAAATTTGGCTTATAATTTATCAGTACATTTAGTAAATCGTGAGCTACAGAATAAGATATCTATTCATCTTGAAATTACCGGTAATTACTAAAATTCTTACGATGTGAAAAAAAAGGAAAACTTCACGTTGTTTATCAAATTAACAACACTATTTTAAAAAGTTGATGTGAATATAATTTATTTATTTGTTCAAGACTTCATTTGCTATTTATATGTAATTTTTATTTGTTCAGAAACGGAGTAACATATTTCTTAAGTTATCTGCAGAAAATTCTTTTTTATAAACCACTAAACTAAAGCATTATACCGACATTTGTTTAGCAAAAATAGCCTCTTCTTCCCATTCTTAGATAATTTATTTTCAAAACTTTTATTAACTTATATAATTTATTTTCAAAAATCTCAGTTCATACAAAATGTAGGGATTTATATATCTTTGAAATTCATTGTATATAAATATCTGTTTAATTCATTGGGACTTAAGATATTTAAAAATACTAATACTTTCCATTTCAAATATTTTGAATGTAACAAAAAAAATGGGCTTTGATTTTGAACAAATTCTCTTCCAATTTTTAATGGATTCAGATCAATGCAACGTAAATAATAATTACATTTATACTTAAAATAGTTTAATAATAATACACCTTATATCTCCGTATCATCATCAAGATAGTTAATACGGATTGTGGAGGAGACATGTGTGACACGCTAGCCATATCTTAGCATCCTGTTATAAAATGGACTCCTGTTGTAAATACTTGAATATGCACAAATCGTTATTCATGGTTCCTTCGAAAGCGCAAAGTTTGTAAATGTTGCTTCAAATTACTCATATATTTCCAACATCAGATATTTCATGAGACAAAATGTAATTTAATGTATTATTTAACATTGATATTTATTATGGATAAGAAATTATTATGACAAAACGTGGCACTTTAGGCTATACTTTAGGATTTTAATTTAATTTATGTTTCGCGTTAGTCTTTCATATATATCAATAAACATTGTTTAACTCAAACTACGAATTTAACATTCGGTTTAATTAGGTCTTCGCAAAATATTTCCTGATTAGGGGAAATATCTGTTCCATTCATAGTTGAATCATGTTTCTTTACATTGATTCATTAATTTGTGTATGCATAATTTATTATATGAAGCAGAGAAATTCGATCTTCCTAGGAAAAATTCAAGTTAGAATAAATCAGATTGCGTTAAAAAAATACAATTCATCAATATAATTTCTGAAAGAGTTTGAATAAGAGAAATTGAATATAAAAATAAATTGAGAGGAGTTTTCGGAAAACCATTTTAATGAAATAAAATTATGAAAGGTGCTAAACTTTCCCATTCTCTAATTTTTTTTTTATGTTTAAAGAATTTAACATGAAAGAAGGAAGCTATATATATACTATTCGATATCCATATTAAGGTGTTCTATGTTCTAATATATCACTAACTAAATGGCTATGGTGACTACCTAGTTCACCAGGATTAGTTCTCGCTAAACTTTGCAATTAAATATTTTGTGTAAAGTTTTCTCATAATAGCATTTCCAAAAAAAAAAAAAAACTTTTAAGCTTCAATTTTTAGTTCTTATAAAATTCCCTCTATTGCTGAAGCCTTATTCCGTTCGGTTTATCTTAGAATTTCTCTAATGAATTAATGTATAAATATAGAAAAAGAATCTTCAAGCATTTAAGTCTTATATGCAATACAGAATACTTTTATTCATAATTTTTACAGTAATTGAAACAATTATTGAGTATAAATTTCTGATTCATCATAAAAACTAGTTAACAGTCTTGATTCCAAAAGAATTTTTAAATGATATTTATATTTTATTTCGTTTCAATCAACGCATTTATAATATATCATGTTTGCCTTAAATAATGTAGAATAATATAGATATTTTAAAACTTCACAGAAACCATTGGCTGGCATTTAACTTCTTTAAAGTTATCACGTTTCATGTCTCTGCCATTTATCGCAGACACTTTTTGAAAATCACATTCCCCTAGAAATGTGTTTCATAAGCATTTTGAAGAACTGTTATCTGCAATTATGTAATTTTTCTTGAAATTAAGGCTTCTAAACAAACAAATTAGGATAAAAACAAATCATGATTTCATTATGGTTTTGCATGCTTTGTTGAATAAGATAATGAGTTAAGTAAAACAGATTTTTTTTTCGTTTACTTTTTTCTTTTGATAAAAAATTTATCGTTAGTATTAATAAGGTCAAATAGTATAAGTGTACAAATAATTTTTGTGACAGTGAACATATTCATCTAAAGACGTTTTCTGCCCCTTGCAAATATATACCTAAGTAAGATTCTTAGTTCTATTAATAACTACATTTTAATGGACATTATGCAATAAAAATAATTAGATTGAAAGAAATAATTTGAAAAACTTGAATTTCAAGCATTTCATCTATTGATTTTCCTTAGAACCGTTTTGCATTTTTATTTAAATAATAAAGTACAAAAAATACCATTTTCTTTTGAGATATTGCTTAGGTAAAAAAAAAATCTTCTAAAAGAGTTTTCTCATATGCCAATAAAAATTTAAATATTGATTTTTTAAAGAAAATATGTTAACTGAGGCGATAAAAAATATTTGTATAAACTAAAAATAAAAGAAGACTTAAGGTGCTTTCATAGAATCCAAAAGATATATTATTCTGTATTTATAACTACGAATCCTAACTGTTCCTTTTAGATATAGACTTTTGAATAAATATGGGCATAAGAATGGCCTTTGTCTTCATCTATCAAATATTTAAGTTATGAAATGCCGTGCATTCATTTCTAAAAGCTTATTTTATCTTTTGCTTTTCACAAGAAGATTCGACGCACTCTTTTGTCAAAGGTTTGCGTGAATGCTTTGAGCTTGTCACTTCACTTCAGATGCTTCATCTATATTTATAGCTATGAAATGAAATCCTGTGTTCTAGATTAGATAACCGTTATTGATATGTATATTAACTAAATATTAACAGTATATTATATATGTTTAATATGCTCTTATATAATAAAAGGAGGATACCAGATGTGGTCTGAACTTTGGATATAAATATACTCTAATGAGTTCGGCTTAATAAATGATGTTTTATTATTTCGTATCCCATGATGCATCTATGTCACTCTATAGCTCATTCAAGTTCCACGAAGGAACTGTAATGAGCAAAGGAAGTTTACCTATGATAATGATAGGCAAAGAAAGTTTGTCTAGGATAATGATAGGCAAAGGAAGTTTGTCTCATCATTCTGTCCAGCTTCCTTCTTGTTCTGCACCCCAACAAGTTTGATAGGCTTGGTATTTAATCGCCCATATTAGTCAATAACTACCGATTTAGCTGATGATTTTAACGATGGACTTTCGAATAATTAGGGGGCATAAGAATAGTTTTTATTTACACCTTCAAGTCTTTTTATTACAAACAAATATATTGCTTCCATACATGACATAATATTGTCTTTTGTTTGCATTGTAGTATCTTGAAGTTACATTTAACCAATCAGTAAGCAGATATTAATATATAATTTGATATGGATTCCCAATGGTGTCATGAGGTATTAAAATAACTCTGAAAAGTCAATTATGTAAAAATAATATTTGTTAAAATAAAGAAGCCGATAATGGCTACCAACATGACGAAAAAATTTAAAGCAAGAATTTTCAAGAAAGATAAAAGTATTATACCATATCCATAAAAAATGACAAAAAAGATATAGTTAGGTTAAGGCTTAGATATATATGCATCAGACAATAGAACAGTTTTTCAAAGTAAATGTGCAGATAAAAACTTTTGATATAAATAATGAAAGTGGGCTTTTTAGGAAAATAAATAACTTGGTATTAAATTTAAAATACAGAAGAAAAAGATTTAACCAAGACAGAGAGTAGCATTAGGAAAAATAAAATAAATTTTTACTCATAAATTTACCAATTTATACATAATGTTAGCAACAGCTGATTAGTGGGCTACAGCAAACAGCTAGTATCAAGAGGCCATTAATTTGTCTCTTTGACTAAAACTCTGCCATCTGTGAAATACAGCTCTTTATTTTTCTATTTTTAATTCCTAATTATTTTGAAATTCAAGATTTGAAAAAAATATTTTCAATCCGAAATTTCAAAATAACTTATTTTATCTTAAAATACCCGTTCACATTTTATAGTGCTGAATATGTGCTGGGCATTCTTCGCGTTTCAGTCATGGATAATATAATATAGTTTGGGTTCGATAAAATAGCAGAACTTTTAAGTTCCCAAGTGTAATTATTCATCAAAAGAAATTCTGGGAATAATTATACAAACTATTTAATGGATTCAAATCTTATTTACATCAATCTCATAATATTCAGAAAATTTTTGTTTTTCATAATTTCTTATTAAATTAAATAACAGTTTTACAAAATAGCAGGAATGTACACTTTAAATGTCTCATTGTTTACAGCTTGGTTAAAATTACTTATACAACTTTTTAAAATATAACACTTTTAAAGATATTGATTTAAATAAATGGAAATATTTTTTAAGAGTTTAGTGCTATGTGTAAAATAGTTAGACATTTCCACTGAAATATCTTTCATAAAAGACTATCACCATAAAAATAATTAATATAATAAAAAAAGCATCAGTTATGAAATCTAATTCCATTAAGTTTTTAGTTTAAACTAATTTCTGAAATTATGTTTTACGTTAACATTTAAAGATCAAATTGAAACTATTTGAAAATTTATAGATCTAATCACAATAAAATAAAAAAACACAACGCAGAAAATATTTCTGTAATTTCTAAATACACTGTTCTTTAATTATTAGATTCCTTTTTGACATATTGATTAACTTTCATATTTTGCAGTATCGAATACAATAAGAGTGATAGTATTAAAATTGAAATTACTTTCATATTTACTTACATATTTGGTTTAATGTTTGCCGGAATGATGGTATGATTAACATTAAATAAAACACCGAAATCAAAGTTAATTGAAAATTAATCCTTAAAGAAAACTCAAGAAAATCTATATTTTTGAAATTAACTTAAAATATTAATTTTCATTTCAGTTGCTATATAAAGTACTTACTAAAGGCAATTACCAATATATAATACCACTTTTTTCTCTACCTGTATAAAAGGAGCGGCAATATTGAATGAATTCTCTCTCTGGGATTGAATATGCATTTTCTATTCTTGAAGACAATGATCCCATCTATCCAATACTTTTTATTTAGACTTATTTTTTCTCTTTTAGCCGTATTAATTATATCAAGTTTCCGAAATCTTTCTTTTATGATGTTGTTTTCTACTTTTTAATTCCAATTGACTGGTGTCTTTGCATCGTAATATTTGTTTAGTAACTTCTTTCTTAAAATATATCTTCAATTGAATACCTTCTTAATCTGGGATTTCTTGAGATAAATGGGTTAAGCAAAATAAAAATATATACTCAATACTTTGTGTCTGCATAAGAAAACAATTCTTTTTCGTCACAAGTTTAATTTAAAGTGTCTTACAAAATAACTAGGAAGCAAAATTTCCCATTTGATTCTGGAAAAGTGACTGGAAAATTTTAGAAATATATTTGGAGCCAGAATAACTAGAAAGATGTTTAATATTTAGATCCGTCGTCTGAAAGGTCAGAATTACACTTATTTTTAGCTTGGATACTGCAGGAATTATAGATTTTTTACTTCCGTGTAATTGTAATTGCGAAATTCATATATTTTTTTCATTTTCTTATTCAAATTTTGTTTTGAATTAATATATTGGTCAGAAATTAATCGTATTATCTTTGCATATAATAAAAATGAATATTTGTGCTTCCAGTGTGTGTTTGTGTTGACGCTCTACAGAATGTACCGTTAATCTAGGACGACAAACATCGGGACAGATAAAATTGTGAGGGTCGATATTTTGTAAAAAAAGTTAATTAAATTTTAATGAGTTGAAATTAATCATTTTTTTTATTTTCATACTACAAAATCTAAAATCCTTTTAGTACAAAAGTTATTTCAATATCATCTAGACTTTAAAAAATTATCTTTTCAGTGATATAAGGTTTTAAACTAAGTTTAATAATTTTTTAAAAACAATTTTAAGCATATTTTTCATTTTAAACTAAAAAATAAATAAGTAATTTAAAAAATATTTTAATCAATTCCCACTTAGGTTAACAAAGAAAAAATATAGTTACTTTTTATTAAGTAATTACAATTGTTGTTGCTGTTGTTTTCTTGTTAAGCTTTAGAATGGAAGGAGGGGTGCAGTAGCCTCTAAGGGTGTGCATCCCTGAGTATCTGAGGGGAAAATTCTGACTTCTAGCTCACACAAGTCATAAACCCTTTTTACAGGGTAGAGTTTATTCATGCACATCATTCATTCATCCACAGATCGTAATTTAGATCTGGAATAGAGAACTATCACCTCTGACCCAGTACCCCTAGTGGTATCACTCTCGACATGGAGGACTTTGTGACCCCCGACAGTTGTAATGCTCACCACACACACATGGAGATTCTTCTGCTGGCGAGTTCGAATTCGGAGCCTAAGGAGCGTGAATCCAACGTCTACCAACTAGGCTATCCCTGCCCAATAATTACAATTACTATAAATAATTGATCAAAAAATACACTAGCGTTCAATTTTCAATGCCAGTTGAGGCAACGCAAAATGCCTGAATTTTTCACGCCAGTTGCTGTAAAGCAATACAGATAAGACATTTTTAATTTTCTCTATTCTGCATTATTTTATTTCGAAAATACTTCAAAATGAATCTGAAAAATTGATTAATTATCAATATTTAATTTTAAATGCATCAAACATTAAGAAAATAATGAGAATCGTTTGAAACAATTTTGCCGAAAACATGTCACGTCTTAACTGTTACGACGTTGCTACAAACATTATTGATGAATGGTCTTGATAATGATAATATCATCAATTATGTAGCCTTCAAATAAACAAGAAGCCAAATGCTTATCCATCTCTTTCATATTTATTTGACCTCCCCCCCCCCCCGACGTCCTTCACCACCTGAGGAATATGCAAGGAGGTTTTTAGAATGAAAGTGGTTCCCATATATTATAAATAAGAATTTTAAAAAGAAAAAGAAGGAAACATTGAAGAGCAAGGATATAACTATTTAACAAATTTCCCAAATGAAATGCTTTTTTTTTCAATTTAGAAGAAAGAATTCCCAAGGACAATCTTGAAACATTGACATTCATTACAGTAAAAAATGATTTCATCATGATATGTTTTTTTGTAATGCGTCGTTAGTAAATTTCGGTCATGTTTAAGACTTAAATGGCATTTACCTCGGTTTTCTCAGTTTAATATATTCCATATTTCTATGGCAGTTTAAAATTCACTAATAATCTGTTCAAATATCTAAATATTATCCAAGAATAGTGTTTATTAAAAGAAACAGTTTTTTTTTATTTAAAGTAAACAGTTATTTTAATAATCTTAGAAAAAAACCATGAGAAAAGAATTATGTTATATTTTTCCCTCTATATGTTTCAGTTTACTTGACGATAATCATAAGAAATTCAAATTTAAAATTAAATCAGCTCCTTTCAAAACGCCGACAACACTTTTATAAACTACTCTTAAAGCTTCGGAAATAGTTTGAAAATGTTTATGTAAGGATATGGCATTTGACAGCTAAAATGCTTTGAACACGTTTTAACAACGTTCTTTCATAGAATTTTTATACGGTAAGGTTAGAATACTTTTCAATAAATATCAAATTTAACGAATTTTTGTTTTCATTTCTATGTCAATAACTATTTCTTTTTCTCTTTTAAAAAACGTAACTGTTTTATTTGAATTTTGATGCTCCACTCTTAGGATATTCCAAATCATCTATTTACAACGAATTTTTATATTTTTCTTTATAAGCAACGATTATTTTTTAGCATGAGCGTAAAAATATTAATCTGAATTTAAAAAAAAACAAGAAAAGCAAAGATCAAACCTTAATAAAATGGTTATAAATAGTCTGGCCAAGTACTTAGCCTTATATTTATTAATTCTTTCGCTTATATAATTTTTACCACACGTTCACCCATATTCATTATGATATATAAATATCATAATTTGTGCAAAAATGGATTTTGCTTATACTTTGTTTATCAAAATCCATTTTTATCTTTGTACAAACAAAATCCATGTTTATACAATACACTAATCTGACAAAAGTAATCGTAAATCAAGCCATTATTTTTATAAAATATTTTTTACATTGTCTTGAAGCAACTCAGACCTTATTTTTGTATTAAATGGTCGAATTAAATGTTCATTGTTTAGCAAAAATATAATCCTAAAACCTTTCATGATGATATATTTTATATTTGAGCTTTATTTAGTTTAGTAATTTTCCTTAAATCGAAGAAAATCTAAGGCTCACTTTTTTAATTCTTAGAATGAAGTTTATATATTATAAAACTAACAATATCTTGAAGACTTTAAAAAGGATTCTTCAAGACTTGACTCAAATAATTTCTAAAAGATTTAAGCCAGGTGAAATGATCGTTCCATCAGCTGAATACCTAAATTAAGAAGATACCGATTTACAAGCGTATTGCCTTATGGTTCATCATCATCATCCATTATATGGAATCCATTAATCCATTAGAAGCACAGGACCTAGAATATTTCTCAGAGTATTTCATTTTGATATTTTCGACCATTCAGAACCCTACCTTTGTGCACATGAAGTTTGAGTGGTCATTCAAAGACATTCCGGCCCACTCTATTATCCAGCATCATTTGTAACTTTAATACTAGTACTTTGTTCACTCCAGATCACTTTCTGGAATAAAGCTCAATTCAATGTGTACAGCCAGCCATTTATATTTTGTCCAATTCATCTGCTCTCAGTTTCAGTTTAATCAAGAACGCATTTGTATCCGGTTTAAAGGACCTCAATCTATTAGCCTCTTATATTCAGATCTTGAATGTTAAGACATCGAAAGACCTTCAAAGGGCAAATCCTTCATAGTGATCTGGTGCAGCATGATAAGATTTAGTTCATGCGCCATAAAAATCCAAAAATCCATCCATTTACACTTTATAGTGATTCAACCTTTCCTGTAATAGCTGAGATGCAGTGGAGCTGCTTTTACCTTTTTGAGTTAAAATGATAGAAAAATATTGTAAAATCACAAATAAGTATTTTTCAAAAAAAATTGATAAACTTATATTGACTTCCAAACCACTTGTTCACACTACTGAACATATTATGTTAAACTGCATTGTAAATACATAATGTACCCACTTCTATTTTAAAATTTAGTGTAAAATTTAATTGCATCCTATTTTAAGGGTTCGACTTCAAAATTGGGCTGCTCCTGGCTTGATACCCAATTACATTGAAATTCAGCAATATAATTCTGCCTTTCGTAATATAAACCATATCAAATACTTAGGTTTATACTCAGATACAACAGATTTCTTTTCTTGATTAATATACAAATGTTCATTTATAAGAATACTGTTAAAGACTACCATGAGACGTTTTACCGTTTTTGATACATTGTGGCCAACGCAATCTAGTTGTAGGATTTCGATTTCAAGCCTGGAGTGTTTAAGGTTCGAAACCTGTTTCTACTAACGGTTCTTCGAAGTTTCAAGCTTGACGGCATATTCGACCTCCTATGACACATGACTTGCCATTAGTGTGGCACAGAATTTTTGAAGCTTGTACCAAGTCATTAAACTGTAATTCAAGATTGAGACATCCATCCCAAAATAATTCTCCTGTTGCCTTCCGACGGGGTGTTAAAATAATCAAATTAATTATTTGTAAAGGCTTTGATAATAGCAGTTACCTATTAAACGTCTAATGTATATAATATATCATAGTTTGAAGTACAACCCACCATTATGATTAGTGTTAGGATAGAACTACTGAAACAATTTATAATATGAATTGTGACTTTAAAAAAATTCTGAAACAGGTCATAAAAAGTGTGTAAAACTACAATCAAATGCGTAATCTATGATAGCAATATTTCATTTCCATGTTCTAATCATATGCCAAACTGAATTTCATATTGCCCTTTTTGAAAAGCCAAATTCAAAATACTTCAGTGTCAAGTATTTTAATAATCTTCCGACTTAAAATTGACAATATCAAACCAATAATTTGTTTTTATTTAATTCTCGAAAATACTTGGATACAAAAATTTTCGAGATAACAAAATCTGAATATTTCATTTGCTAAACTTATATGAATATTTATTATTAAATTATTTTAAAGTAATTTAAGTCTAACAAAGTTAAATGTGATTATACAATAGAATGATTAATTTTATAATTCATCATTAGAATATAATGAGGAATTATAAACTTATATGCATATTCAGTTGGTAATTTTTAAAATAAAGTCTATAATTAGTATTTTGTAATTTTTTAATTGAAAGTAAAATTTTTTTTTTCTGGATTATGAAATTATTTTTCAGAAATAAAAAATCAAATATAATATAAAAAGATATATATTAAGTATCAAGGTTATTTTGTCAACATTTTTAAGCTTAATTACAGTTTTTAAAATTTTATGGGTAATTAAAGAAAAGAGTTAAAACTCAAATTATGAATATTCATTTGATAGCACTGTACAGCATATGCAAGTTAAATACTTTCTTTTAATTCTATAACTTGATTTTAACAGACTTAATATCTATGTTTTATACATCGAACTTTAAAAACTAATTGTAAACAATGTAAGTTATCAAAATATTAAAGGCACACCATCAATTATGTTTTACTGTTCTAATTGGAACACTTATGGAGTTCACATAAGAAATCCATTCAACATCAAAAAGGAGATAAATCCTTTTCTGAATCAACATGAATGTACTTGAATATTTTTTGTAGATTTTCATTAAATTCTTTATGAATATATAAAGTTGGGATTTTACATCTTAATGCCTCCCATCGAATTAATTTTTTGTGTATCATAATAGATTGATATAATAGATATATCATTTTAAATTTAACTTGGCAAATATATTTTTAGCTTCGGTGAGGCAATTCAAGACTCACAAAACAACGGGCTTGGTAGGATGTTCTTAAAAGTTAAGTAATGAGGGCAAGAAAAAGACTGAAAAATCTCATTACAAACATGAAAAATTGATAACTGACTTAATCATTCCAAAAGAGAATATTTATGGAACGTAATTAAATTACAACCATCAAATTGAGTCAAATAGATTAATCCTTTTCGATTTTGATACCGAACAATTTATAACAGAATTCAATTTTCCATTTCATTTCATGATTTTCCGAATGGTTTCCTGTTTAGGACGGGAATTGCTTATTAACGTGATGTATAATAAAGAGAATGATTTGTAGATATATTGCATTGAATTATTATCAAGTTTACTATCAAGTTAAGGGATGACATGAAAGTTTAGGGAAAGTCGCTCAGTTAAACAACTCACTATCACACAATGAAAGTAATGCTGAAAAAAATTCTTTATACCTTATCCGTTAAATTTCGAGAATTTTTTAATATAAATAAATTACAAATGAATTAATAAAAACTTCCTATCTGGTTACCACTTTCAAAAAAACAAATAAGGTCAACACATTTCATATTATTTGTAATTAAAATTTTTACTTTTGTTATTGCATATAAATTTCTAATAATTTTGAATTCAGAAAACTTTCCTCTAAACCTTCATTGTCTTAAATTTTAAGTAAAATGTTTCTTTAAACCCAATACATTTGTTTCTAGAATGTCGATTTGTGTTAGTTATTAAAAAATTCTAGCAAAATTTCTATTAAATATAAAAATAAAACTAAATACTCCTCATCATGAAATGTGTGAAAAATTTAAGCTACTTTATATCTACATCTAAAAAAAATTTAAAAATTAGACATATCAAAATACAAGAAGATAAATATCCAAAGCAGATGCATAAAGAATTTTTACCATTTTGGAACTCTGTACAAGGGTTGCAATGCCGTTTCAATTCAAAATGGAGAAATAGTTTGATCATTGAAGGAAATTAAATGTACGAAAGGTAGATGAACCTAGCACTGAAATTGAATGAAAATAGCAACGACATACAAAGGAATTCTGAATTGGTTTCACTTACCGGAGAGACCTTACAAAAGCACTAACATGCAAAAAGAGAGTATTTGTACGTAAATTTAAAAAAAATCATAAAATATCGAGAAGAAAATTGAGAAGGCTTTTTTTACAAACGTATATAAATTCCTGTACTTTTTCAAAGTTTTTACGAAGGTGAAAGAGTTTGTTGAAACCTTGAAACTATCTACTTTATGTTTTTAATAAATAAAAGAAATTCAATTTTAATTTCCCAAAAAACTTTTCTATTGTGTACAAAAAATATAAATAATTCAATATATTTTTCAACTATATTTCAATTATTTAGAGATTTAATAATTAAAAAACAAGCATCAAAGTCTTTTGAATTCAAGATTCCTTTAATTCTCATCAAAACATCTACATATTCAATAAATATCTTGCTTTTTTTATTCATTTTCTCTCATCCAAAAATAGCGTAGTTAGTCAAGTATTGGGAGCAAAATAATTCTACATGGATTAAATTCACAGCAAATATTCTAATATTATATTCACAACAATGATAAATAGCAGATATATCCTCATTACAGCCACCACAAGATTAATCAGAGTTGGTAAAATTATGCTTACAGTTACCGTTATTTTAATGTAGTTATATCCAGATAAAATATACAGATTGCAATGTTAGGAAAGCAGCAAATTTTAATGGCATATGAATTGATTATACTGGAGCCCCAATGATGTATGAATGTAATTGAATTGCAACTGCATCTATATGTCATTGTGAATATATTTATTAATTTATTTAATTATTAATATAGCTAGAAGTTATATCTTAAAAATCAGTTGTTTTGAGTTATAATTTAAATGAAGTGTACAGCTAACATATCGTGAATAAAATACGAAACTAAAAGTTAAATTCATGGGTTATTAAGTTACATACACACTTACAGAACTGAGATTGTGTCGCTCCATTTATCAAAAATATAATGCTAGTTAGTAGATAGCGAAAACCGATAAGTAATGAATCATTTCCTATTTCATGAGCTTTGTATCGCAGATAGAGATAATTTGAAGAACAGCACGTCTTCGTACGCATGTGTTGAATATACTAAATGATTTCATGCGTAGTAATTGGTATGATTTTTTTTCAGTAAATAGTCCTTCACCAACAGTCACCTTTTAATTCATTGAGGGTTACTAATGGATGCATAGCTGTCCCCATTAAAGAACCTCGGACAAACTCCATTCTTACATTAATAAGTTGTATCATATATCATGGTATTTGAGCTCACTTAATTAATTTCCTCGGAAGCAACAAAACCAATTTGTGCAGTTATAAATTAAAAGTGAATGTTTTGAAATAGCAACTCTTTATTTCGATTGAATTTCACACACAACGGATTAAGAATAGTACATGCCATATAGTGGAATAGAGTCATATAGTTTCGTAATGATCAAATGCACAACACCACTTAGGCTCTATGTTGTATTGGTACGTTATTTTTGAAACTGTCATGGAAAACTACGTTACTTATAGTAAATACTGTGGATGCTTCTGAAGCTTTATATTTTTTGGATGACACTTTTAATTCAGAAAAATGAACTCTACTAATAAAACAACTGCTGCTTCGACGATTCATTTGAGCTAATATTTGACTTCTGGAACATTCCACATAATATTCGGTTCTGAATTTTCCATCAAGTATCCACCAGCAGTATAAAAAATCCTTTATCGGAACAAAAACCAGCATAAATATTTCATTTTCTTTGAACATTATGTCTCCAAAGTACTTCCGTGTAGTTGCTAAATCTTTATTTAATCAAGTGACAACCGTTAACTAGGGCAGAAGAGCAACAAATACCCCTTTATTTGATGCACTTAACCTAATTGTAAATTTAAAATTAAATTTTAAATGTGAATTATTCTTATACTATAAAAAGAATTTTTTCAGCATAAATTTATTATTTCAAGGATAATTTTTAATAATTAATGTAAAATGAACGTAATATCTGGCAGAATAACGTAGAAACATCGGTTCATAAAATTTTAATTATATATAAAGCAATGGCAATTCACAAGAAGTTGCTTAGTTGCTAAGGAAAATTTAAATGAAAATGTTTTAGTGATCTAATCTGAATATTAGTAACAACTTTGAAAATTTAAAGAGAGCCAACTATACTGTTTATAAATAACAGTGAATTTTAAAAATTATCTTCTTCAAGAAACAGGAACAAAAAAGCCTTTTAAAAATAATTATTGAGCAAGCAACATCAAATTCATTAAATGCTAAGAAATCTCTTATATTTTCCTAACCGGGTTTATTTTTAATTTGAAGTTGCTTTCATTTTAATGCATGCTGCTAGCTCATTAGCTTTATGCGTAGTTAAAAATCAGCGACATATCTGAACTCTAATAAATTCATTTGTGAATGTCTGTGCCATAAAACATGATTATCTACTGCACTGAACGTAAACCTGTTATACAGTAATCCCTAATAATTAATTTCATTCATTTATTTATTTATTTTTCTTTTAATTGAACTATATCATAAAGTTCTTTTTAGGTTTTGAATTTTTGTGAAAAATACTGAACCAACCATTATGCTGGGTCTTCAGAGTTGAAATCAAATCTATTATATTTTGATTAAAACAACTTTTTATATGTGATTACCTATCTGTAAACTAAATGAAATTATGGTTTAAGGTATTTTTAGGTTTGTGATCAAGAGCCATATGAAAAACAGCAGTTAAGGTTAAAGTAACAAAATTTCGAATGGAAATTCTTACATATTCTTTACTGGAATGTGATCTTTGTAGCGAATTCATAAATAGCTTTGGAACAGTATTAATGCATGCGCTAGACAGACGAAGAAGAAAAAGGAAAGCAACTGTGGTAATCCTCATAGCGCTACTTTCTTTTCTTGATACATTTGACTATGACCCCAGACTATTGAGTCGCCTACGAAAAGGAAAGAAGAGGCCAATTTCCTAGTTCGGTATAAGACACTATTTTGACTTGGTTGCTATATTATGTCAAGGAAAAATAACTATGAAAAAAGTACTATTTTCATAATACTATATGAAACGTTTATTTTCTTGCATTCTAAATAGCATGCGGCTTACAGAGAAATAACGCAGAGAAATTGTTAAGCTTCATTTCTTGAACAGACAAAACGTTTCATAAGCATTTCGTATCTACCATAGAATTCATGGATTGTGCCAATGTTTGATTATTGTAAAAGTCTCACAGGTCTTGAAGTAAAATTAAAAATAATAATCGGGTAAAATTGAAGATAATAATTACAAATGCAATCGATTTTATTCTAAAGAAAATTCCGCGTCTCGTCCGAATTTATATATAAATTCATGAGGCGATAAGCAAAATTCACCCTTTGGCCGATTCTAGGTCCATACTATTCAGTGGTCTCTTCTTCATTTGTTTCCGTATTAGCTCCATCATATTTAGATGTTTCAAGTATATTATAGTCAACTACTACTGCTTTTTGTCTATAAATTTCCCATCTAGCATGTTGATGGTAATAGGTGGATCTTGCTCATTCTGTGAACAGGTGAACTTCATTTCTATTTGACTAGCAACGTGAATTCGAAAAAATGTGCGCACTAAATAGGCAATACTTTCTAAGATAAAGCTGCGCTTCCATTACAAGAAAGAAAAAAATGTTTATGTAATGCGGTGTGGTATGGAAAGTATCTTTATAATTTTCCTGTACTTATTAGAAAAGTTTAGTGAAGAATATCGACGTTTGCTTACAATAAAATAATCAAATGCATGTCATTTAATTTCCTAATAGATAATGACGTAAATATTCTTCCCTGAATCTGAAATAATTACATGTTAATAATAATTAATTGTATTAATACAATTACACCGTGATTGATTACAGATTTTAAGATAAAAATGATCTGTAATACTTCCTTGGTATAAAAATTCTACATGAGACTAAAATGTGATAAATTATATTACTTATAAAAAAGTCAAGTTTAATATTTTTTGAGAAAAAATTATAATTTATTATTATCTGGAACTTTCTGTTTCCATTAAAAATACTGAGCATCTATGACATTACCTGTGTACTAAAGTAATGCATTTTTCCGAGTCAAAATATTTCAGCACGAAATAAAATACCATAGAATAGAGAAATATGTCTCAGCTACCATAAACATTAGGTGGACGAAAAGAATTAAAAATTTCCAGCTAACTTTAAAAACATACAGAAGCTTTTTTTGTAAGCGATTATGAATATTTAAATAAATTTATAAAATGTATTTAAATAGTTTTTTAAACAGACAGACACTTTCTTTGTAAGAGCTTTCGAGTGTTTAAAAGATTTTCAATTATTCGGGAATATAATTGTTTGAAAATTTTATGTAATTTTTATTATAAAATTATTCATTAATCCAGACAATAAACTACAAATAATTATTTTGCTTTCAGTAATAAATGAAGCCTGAAACTGATACAGATTTTCTGCAATGAGAAAGCGAATTAAACATGTAATTTGCCTCGTTATTTTGTAAATGAAAAGAAAATTGCATTATATTTGAATTAAATTCTGTATTGTTATATCGATTATTACTTACATACTACTTAACTGCCATTATTCTTGATTAATTTTCTCTCTAAACGATTATACTGAATTTAATACTATAGTTAAAATAAAATTAAAAAGAGAAATTTGGAATAATTAAAATTTGAAAAAACTTAAGACAAAAGTAAAAACTATATTAGTTTGCTAGAAATAAATATTCATTAAAATTTTTTAATTAGTACTCCTCATAAATTTCAGCAAACTGTCTGCAAAGATTTCATCGCCATCATCCTTGCAACATGAGAGTTAATTAAAACAATTCTTTCAATTTCGGAGATAGTTACAGATTATTCTCACTTTTAAAATAAACAATAAGTGTCGTACAAAATATTTGCAGTCTCGTTGAAATTTTATAGTTACTAATATATATAATATAAATGAGGAATATATTTTAAGTTATACATGGGATTTAAAAATATGTAAATGTATTAAACATAGAATAGATTTTATAAAATTCTCGAATAATCATTTATTACCGAAATCGCAAAATGCTTGTTCTAAAGAAGTATAAGAAACTGCTAATCCAGATAATATTTACATATGCAAAGTATATATTTAAACTATTCTTAATTTTTCCTGCATTGAAATTCAGGAACGCATTTATTATAACTCATTTCAGTTTCGAGAAATATTTTTAAAAATTATAAGATGCTATTAACATAATTTCTCTTATGTAAATGAAATTAAAATGTAAATTTAAAAATTATTGATTGCATGCCTCTTAACTGTATATTTAATAAATTTCTTCTATGTAAATGAAATTAATTTGTAAATTTTAAAAAGTGATTTCTCCCAAGCCGTGTAACTATAAATTTAATAAATTTCCTTCAATGCTTGCATAGCATTTTTTATGAAAAAAATTCTAAATTAAATTTAAGCCATGTGAAATACATTTCGTACAGATTTTCTTCTTTTGTTTAATTAAGTGAATTCAAATCAGCATTGTACCTGGCTTTCTTTCTTTACACTTTTCTTTCGCTATAATTCAAATCTCGACATTCAGTGAGTAGAATGGAAATAAATATTTTTGTAAAAGAACGTCTAAAAAGGAAATTTCAACACCTGTTGCATGTATCGAGATATATATTCCCTCCAAAGAGTAGAGTCTAAGATATCGTATAACAAAAAGAGATTTCAGAGTGCAAAATTTTCACACGGAGTTTATATTCATGATTTAGAAATCAATCCCATTTCTTTATTCCGCTTTGAAATAACTCTGCTTCATATCACATTTTTTGTTTACGCTGAAGATAAAACAGTTTCATTTTCAGCTACCTGAATTTACTGTAGCAAATGTCATATTTCAATGTTTCAGCAATCAACCGGTTTCTGTAATTGGTACAGAAAGTTTTCTTTTATTTTCTTGTTTCAGACATTTTCCCCTTCAAAAACCTAAAAATGATCCTTGTAGAGACTTATATAACACATCACCTTGCACAGTTGGATATGCGTTAAAGATGTATTGTGTCAATGCTTTCATTTTACCACTCTAAAACTATTAAAGTAAGTTAGCTAGCTCATCAAAATAATTGAACTAAAATATTTTCTATGAGCTTCTTGATTTCAAAAATTATTTTTAATAATGTGTTATTTCTATGTGTAGAATTATTTTTAAGCACATAAAGTTACTTTTAAATAAAAACTTAATTATAAAAAATGAAGTTAATTCTATTACCTTCTTATAAATAATTGAAGTGAAATTTTCTTTTCAAATAAATTAGGATACGAGTATATCAAATGCCTTTAAAATATTAAAATGTTGCTCTTTTTTCATTTAATATTTCTTTTTTACCTTATTAAAATATATTTGGGATAAAAGCGGGATATATTTCTGTAAATATATTCATTTTTTAAAAAATATGTTACTTGTTACTCATTGCTTTTTTAACAAGTTTTTCTTAACTAAATTAGAATACTAACAACTAAAAAAAGTTAATATATAAATGCTATATTAGATACGCAAGACGTTAGTCTAATACGCAATATAAATTAAAATTATAAATTTTGTATAATTTACTCGAAAGCAGAAATGTCTAAAATATTTCAAATGAATTTCAAAATGTTAAAAAAAACAAAGTTTTGAAAAAAGCTAGTAAATGAATATAAGCAAATGACTTCAATAGATAACATGCCAAAAAGGAAATTTAATATTTTGATCATTATTTGTCAATTTTATAGTCAATAATAGTCAAGTTATCCTACTTTAAACTCATATTAGAAGAAGCATTCAGATAGTTTCATATTCAGTCAATCGATAAGCAAAATTATAGACACCTATAATAGCTTTTCCTGAATCTTTCAAATAATTTATATTTGAAAATTTAAAATAAATTGAACAATTGCTATACAGAAAATTTGGCTCCATTTAATTGCACTTTTATAGACCAAAAAATCAACCTTTAAATATATTCTTAAAATACGTTTATGAATTTCATGATAAGACTCAATTATATGCAGTAATATACAATGAATTAAGTTAAACGACTAATTGCACTTCGGAATAAATTTAAAAAAAATTTAATTCGCCCTGCTGTTAAGAAATTTAATTGACTTAATAGCTTTAAAGAAAAATTCTAGTAAAAGTAGCATGAATTATGCAAGGTTTAATCTTAATACTTGAATATAAGGGAAAAAATGTCTAAATCAATTCTTTAATTATCTTTACGAATTATTTAAGTTCAGATTGTAAAATTCTACTTTAAATCGATGCATAAAAAATAAACTCAAGTAAAACTTTTTAAAATTGTATATAAAGTTCACAGTTTAAATAAACAGACATACAGATTAGTAAAAGGAAAAATTACATAATGAGCCTTTAAAATAAAAACAACTAAAAATGCTTTAACTTTAAAAAAATTTCTTGCCGGTTATTTCAAACTTATATAAATTAATGAATTCTATTTAAAAGGAAGAATAAAAAAGATGGAAAAGTCATACCATTTACAATGATGTTAAAAATAACAACAGAATTTAATGATTTTCGCCTCTTGTAAAAAGATATCCAACTTCCTGAGGAAATATTTAATCTCTTTAAACTCGAGAAAAAGGAAAACTGCTTTCTTGCTAGAGAAAAATGTAATTCTTTTATGCTTCTTTAAAGCTGTCTGTGATATGCCAAAAGCATGTGACATGCCTTTCATGTTATTGTTTTTCTATTCTTTTTCCTTTGTTTATTGGATTAAAATTTTAAAGAAATACTTTTGCCACCTATATTGAGTTTATTTTTCGTTTGTGTATTTTATCTCTAAGGCTATTTCATAAAATATAGAAGTGTGTACCTTAACACTCCTCAATACTGGAAAAAAGATTTTAAGCAAAGAATTATTTTTAAATGCACGTGTATAACAATATTTAAATAATGACATTTGTAGTTTCAAGGGGATGAATTTATATTATGGGGTAAATATTTATGTGAGACAGTAATTAAATTATTTATTATACTATTTTTTATCTACAGATTGGTACAGTTCATATTAATTGCTCAAAATAACAACGAATTACACAAATAAAACTTTCTTATTTAGTGATTAAAACTATATGAGAAGAAATAAAGTATAAAAAGTAAAATTTATCATTTAATGCTTCAGTTGTGTGCTTAAGAACTGTAATTATTATTAATCCTTTCGTTTTTTTTTAGTTTGTATATATATTTTTTAGTTAGAATTTAATCACAACGATTCACTCTTATAACAGCTTGTCTCAAATAAATAACTTTAGTAACATTCTTTTTCAATAACTAATATTCCTATAATAAATACAAATTTGCAATATTGTAATACTTTGTGATAGAATAATTTCTCATTAAGTCATTCAATTTTAACTTAATGGTTTAATGATGCCTTTTTCTGTGATGGTAAAGTTTCACTAAAAACGCCACAGCTTGTTATATCCACAACAAGATTGTACATTATTTTATGCTTCTTAAACCTTTTTATTCTAAAGAACATTTAAACTCAGTATCTGTAAAGAATGAGTTTTCTCTCATAGATAAGAAAAATTCCATACCCACCATAAAAAATCGCAATGACAAGGCAAATCGCTAAGGTGTCCATATACAAAAGATGACCCTACTTAGCTGAAGACTATTAAGAAAATTTTAATGCTTTGAGTGTTTTCACGAAACCTTCCTGTCCTCCAGACATTTGCCAGTTTACGGATCTAACGAACAAAGCACGTGCCTCTGGTATTCAATCAATCCCGCTTTACAAAAGAGGAAGTAATTTTTCTTAGACATCCAGGCACCTACTTTATTTCCGTTGAATTTTGCGTTTAAGATCTTTCAGTATTGATGCAATTAATTTTTTATCATTTTCCCTTCTATGAAATGAATAATTAATTTCAAAATTAAATTCATGCATCTCATTTAACATGAGAATCATGTATTCTTTTTTTAATCTTTTAATCTTTTAATTTTAAAATGCAGGATTCATTTTTCTTCCTACAATGGATTGCGCTAAATTTTTATGTCCCTTAATTTTTATGTAGTGAAATATAAATGCAAAAATTGTATAATAACCCGGCAGTCTGATTAAGCAGGATATTTTAACTTTAAAAATTTAAATTTATGAAGTGAGAAAAGTGACAGCATTGTTTGGCTGGTCACTTTAAAAATTATATCATTGCAAAAGTTACAAAAACAATGGTAATTCACTAATTTGAAGCTGATGTCTTCACACAAAAAAGATGAAAATATCGACTAATCCTCAAATTTAAAGTAAAAAAAATTGGGGACTAATAATGGAAAAAGCAATAAAAGATGTTAATTGGAAATGACAGTGAAGTTTTATTTTTAATATTTAATAGTTTTACTGTTTGATGTTTAAAGAGAAATTTCTTTAATAAATAAAGTAATCGTAATCAAAAACTTAATTATTTTTAAAAAAAGATTTTTCAATCTTTAACATTTCATAATTTCCATATTTATTATAATTTTGTACATTTATAATTTAGCTTAATTTTGATAAATAAAACAAGCTGATTAAATTTGTGTATTGACAGTAAAATTAAAACAAAGACAGCATATATATATATTCCATGCATGAATTAAAAATAAAGAGTCGGAAATTTCTTATTATTTGTTAGTACATTACATGGAAGTTACGCCTTCTATAAAATTATTACGATACTAAACAATTATTTGCAGATAATTGCTGAGGGCATATGTTGCGAACTTATTTAACAAACAATAATAACTTGGAAATCATTTTTTATTGAGTTTGTTCAAATAAGTTTCAAAAATTATTCATCCTTATATTAATATTAAATATTAATAAATTCTCATTTAAATATTAAATAATTAAGAATATTAAATAATTATTCTCATCAAAATATTTAAATTCCTTTTGCTAAATTCTTTAAAATAAATTCAAGTTATGGTAGATATTTTAACACGATACAAATAAAAAGAAATGAAGCCGACCAATGTCAGAATTAGAATTACAACAAATAAGAATTTAAATCTTCGAATTCTCCATACTCCGCTATACTACAAATGATCAAATGAAAGCACAATAATCCCGAACAAGATAAACTTAGCATATTAAATGTAATCTAATAGCAGCATGTTCGTAGTTATAATTGGGATGGAAGAATATTTTGCAGTTTTAAGGGAATTTTTTTATTCAACAAGAACTTTAAAAATATTTAATAATGCATATATTAGAATAGAAACATATCTCAAGGTAACTGAACAAGTTTGACTCTAAACGTTTTTTTTCTTTACAGTTCCTATTCTTAAGAAAATTAAAAGTAAACTAACATAAGTAATATGAGGATACTACTAGTGAAAACTTGTATAGAAAGAACTTCAAAGCATTTTCTTTACACATGCACAAACGCTCACTTCTTGACAAGGTTTTTATCAACACTATTTGATTTGGAAGAAATAACTTTTAAATTTAGGAGACTATTTTGTAATTACTTTCTTTATTATTAGAATCTAACAATTAAGCATTCATATTGCATAAGCCTTTTTATTTATTTTGCTGGAAAAATAGAAAAGTTATTCAAAAGGCCTAATTTAAAGTTTTGTGCTTTATAGATATTTTTAATGCCTTGTTTTAATAAATTAAAGACAAAAAAAATTCCTTAATACTTGTAAATAAGAAACTTTATAACATTTTTGTTCATAACATGTAACAAAAATGTGATTTCAAAAGCATTCTCATAAATGCTTGGCATTTTTAAATAACAAAAGAATTTATTATTCTATCAATTGTATTAAACAAATAATCGGCAGAAAGTGTTGATTTATATCAACAAAATGCTTTTACTAAAATAGGAGGGCTTTTTTTGCGATTATGTATGTACATCGGATTTATCTTTATTACTATAAAACAGTATATACTGAATTCTATAAAACGTTTCTCTAATAAACATGAAGCTATTCATAGGAATATAATTTATGTTTAATTTAAATTCGTTTTCAATTAATTTCCTACAAAACATAACTAACATCCATTATAAATGTCTTAACTATCTAAACTAAATTCTGATGAAACAATGTATCAAGTCCTTACATTATATAAAATGAACTATTCATAATCATAACCTTTCGAAAAGTATCAAGGATTTTGGAAGGAGCAGACATGTTCCCCCTTTTAATTAAGTCTAATTCATATTACTGATTCAGAGAATTCAGATTTGTCTCTCAGTGAGAGATTCCCGTTCTGGCATTTCGTCTAATCCAATTGAGAAATCACAGTCACCTCGTAAGGCACTGAATACGCATTTCCCATTCATTCTAGAAACCTGGATAAATAAAGGCCCATGAAATCGGTGGCACATGAAATGTCATTTTAAACAACACATTGTCCATTTAAAGTGCGAAGCAAAGCGTATTGAGTGTTTAAAAGAATCACTGAATGCACATTTAAATTTGACAAGACTATCGTTCAAACTTTAAAATCAGTGAATTGAGTTAAATAAACGAAGTAGTCTTTCGAAAATCCAAAAGTTTTTTCAAACGAACAAGTGAAGCAATTTCCGTTTATTTTTGCAATTATTTTTCATTTGATACATATTATAATTTTACTTAATCATTTATTCAAAGTAACATGCTTAAAATCTTCTTTTCTCTGAATGCAGATTTAGAAATAAACCTGCAGTAAATTCCTTATCTACTCCAGATTAATTTCAGAAATCTAGTTGTCATAAGATGGTTGTTTCTATTTTATTTTACTTCTTGAAATAAAAATTTGGAGCTTGTTAATATAATCCAAACTATCCATAAGAACATTTTACGTAAAATAAACAAGTTTAACCACTTGACATACGAATTTATTTAACTTTCTAACTAGATAGCTCATCTAATTTTGGTAATTTATTGTTAATTTGATTTTTTTAAATAATACATGGAGCATTTGGGATACCAAATCGTTTCATATTGATTTTTTCGTATTTAAATACTTAATTTTGTGGCTTAATTGCAGGCTTAAAAATAAAAATTCAGTAATTTGATGCGCGTGTCAGACAAGTCATTTTATGTGAAGTGGTTAATCCAATATTTCATCTTTTATTAGCTATTCCATAAATTCTTGGATACATGAGCCCGGGCTGGCATCAAATAAGTAATAAATTCATGTTACATTACTAATTCTTTTTATAAATTGATTTGTTATATCTTTAATTCAAGAAAAATTTGTAAAATATTTGAAATTTTTCTTTTGTTAAATATGTAAAACTGCAAAATAAAGTGGAAACCCTATCACAAACTATTTAGTTTATTGATCAATTAGGTTTTAAATACTCCATATGATTAAGAGAAAATTTCGGAGAAGTTTATAATCCTCTGTTCTGGAGAAATCTATGATCGGTCGGAAGATAACAGATTTCTCCAGAAATACTTTTACTGGACCTTATTACTAAACTCTTCAATAATTCAGAAATTTCTATCATCTGCCCTTCCAACAGAGCTTAAACTAAGAACTTAATACCTTTAGACCTTATCTTATCTTATCTATCTAAAGCACTACGTAGAAAATAAGTTAAATATTTTCCATAAAATCTCATTTTAATTGAAGCTGTAAGCGCCTGGGATTGAATACGACATAAATCGCCCTCTTTTGGATAAGTATATTCCCAGAAAAGATCATTAAGCCTTTTACGCATTACCTTTAAGGATTTGAGCTTTTTGAAATCATATATAAATTTGTCAATTCAGCGATCTCTTCAAAAGAAATAATGCAATTAGCACAGAAATTCTCAAGATTTCTGATTATTTCAAATAGGAATGTCTTATTTTATAGCCTCTGATGCCAATATATTAAAGCATACATCTCGTAGATGTATTAAAAATAACAATATTGCAATAAAATTTCATCATCATTCATCATCATCATCGTAGCTCAAATATGCTAATGTTAAGTGACTCAATGAAAACTAAAGCCAATTTTATTTATATACTTTAGTAATTAATATTATATTAATTGTTATATTTACATTGCTTAGTTTAAACTTCAGAGCACTTTTAAAAAATAAGATGTTGTATGTAGATGAATTGATTTAGCGAAGCGTAAGCAATAATTCAGACCTATTTTTTATATATTTATTTTTAAAAATTTCGTATCTATCTGGAAGTCTATAATATGACTTAATTTTTGTATAAATAATATTACTTCACTTTCACAAAGACTATATAAGTAAAATCACTGTTCTGATCAGAAATTCGGACGATATTGATGAATTTATTAATTGACATTAAAATTATTAAATTGGATAATTTTTCATGCAATAATATCAGAATTCTCTAAACCAACAGAAAAGTTGAGACAGATTTTTTTTAAATAGAAGATAATTTAAAACTTTCTCTTTGAAATTTGAAATTCTGCTTTCATCATATAAATGTCAGATCATAGAATAGAGATACATTAAGACTCATTAGCACTCAAAATTCTTAGCAATTTTTGCCAGAAAACCACAGGATTAGTGCAATAAGGTGTTTCTAGTTTTAAGAATGTAGCAATGGCAAAAATAAAATCTTACGTTAGTTGAATTTTGAATAAATTTTATGAATTCAGAAGACGAGGACATCGATACTGTAGTTCTAACAAAAACTGCAGAAGCTAGCAATGAAGAAGAAAATGGCAATATTTGCTTTTCTGAAGATATTGTTCTAGCACATGATACAGCAGGATAAACCGAAATGAACTAAAAAAAAGAAATATAATCTCTCGAAAACCGATAGCAGTCGGGAAAAAAAAGCTTGAAATGAGTAAAAAATTAACCAGAAAATTAAAAAGAAAAATATAGATTGGAAAGAACGAAAATGTAAATAGTAGGTAAAACTTGCGGAGAGATTTTTTACCCACTTTTTGGTACCGATGCATTTTCACTTCTCGTAGATCAGACAAATTTAGAGAGGTTACTAAGATTTTCAGTATGAAGAGGAAAATAAAGCGATTTGTTCATTGGGGTGATAACTCTGTTGTAACTCTTGGTTCAACATTTGGAAAGATTCAACCTGTAAACAAGGTTTCCCTTTATTCAAGTACGGAAAAGAAAAAGTTTTGGTGCATCAACCTCGTCTTAATGATCAATATAACCGCAAAATGGGAGGCCTAGATTTATGTGATAATTTAGTAGCTAACTACAGAATAGGAATTTGCTGGAAAAAGTGGTGGTCAGCAATATTTATGTTAAAGGGATATCTTATGTAATGGCTTGAAATTCAGCTGTTTGCCACTAGGGTCATTGCAATGGAATAAAAATCTGCCAAGACTGTGTTCGACAACATAAAGATCTAAAGCAAAAAATTTATGAAGAGGAAATAAAACATGAATTATTTACAGGTATGACTATATAGACGGTCATAATGGGACTACAGAGCCACCACACTCCCACTCTAACATTACAAAACATATTGATACGTATTTATATCATTTCTTAGTTCTAATATTTGCATAATAGCTACGGTTTTCGTCTTAAATGTCAACTACGATAGCAATTAAGCAGTTATGTTTAATGTGAAGTGAGGTGATTTGCCGAAAATAACTATTCACTATAGCAGGTTCAAAATGATTTGCATCATATTAGAATGAAGTACTAGACAAAAGAATTTGGAATTTAAAACCTTAATGCCAAAATTTTTTAACAATGGCCCGCCTCTCACGTACTGCTGAAAAAAAATATTGATTCACTTCATATGACATTATTAAGCTTTCAAAGTCAACTTTTGTAATGTATAGCATTTTAATACATTCACAAAACTAACATGCTTGCAGTCCAACTAGATTCAAGGGAGACATATAGGAGCTTCCAATATTATAACGTAGAGCTTATAAAGATTAAAAAAATATATATCCCCTTTGACAAAACGACAATGAATCCTTCAAAACGAGACAACAAAAACCTAGGAGAAACTTTGGCTGATTACATTTTCACCTCCCTCGAAACAGTATTGGAGGGCTGCTTGTACTCTTCGAAAAATGTGCACTCGATGAAAGATTGTATCGACGTGGACTTTGATTTCCTCTTATCAAAATGGGTAACTTCACATGAATAGAAAAGACAGTTTAGGACAACATATTTACAATCGAAATTTTTTTTCTCTTTTACGACAAAGCAAGAAAAATTATGAAAAATTTGCCAGTATACAAATTGGACTTCGACATTTGAAATCAAAATTTTATCTAAAAATTTAAAACACTTTTAGGTAAAGGTTTCGTAAAAAGGTCAGCAAAGTTCATTTTAGTATTTATATACTTTAAAGTGAAAAGTTTTTCTAAAGCCAAATTTTTGAGATAAGGATATTTATACCAATGTTTTTAGTAAGGGAATATTCTATAGAAAATTTAGAGAACTCAATTGTAGCCTGACTATCACATAGAAGATAGCTAGTTAAATTGATTTTTATTAACATACGATTTTCAAATTTCTTTAATATATGTATGATCCTCACAAGTTCTTTTGCATATTCACATAACGATATATATTCACTCTCCATTGTGGACAAACTAAGACATTTTTGTATAAAAGTCCTCCCTATTACTGGTGAATGATTCTTGAGAAGAACAATACTTCCAATTAAAATTCGATTATCTCTATTAGCTACGAAGTTAGCGTCACTATAACAAGTTACATTTATATCACTTATTTCAAATATTCTTAATTTACAACTTTTAGTATGATCAATATTGTATCGCAATTTACATAGAGTATTCCAATGTACTAATTCTGTATTACTTTGAAACTGAGATAAAATATTAATGGCATAACAAATGTCAGGTCTCTTCTTACCCGAAATAAATGATAAACATCCCAAAATATTTCTATATGGGCTCAGCTTCTCAGCTTCGCAATCTCAGCTTCAGTATTAGGACATAGTGTTTGGGAGAGAACTATACCAACTACAATAATTAATGAAACTATAGGATAGCTATACCTTTTGTATTTATTGCAAACTTTATATATATATTCCGACTGATGAATGAAAGATCCATTCCCCATTTCTTCAAATTGAACTCCAAGCAACGTATGCGTTTGCCCAAGAATTTGAGATCAAAATGGGTACTTAAGCGATATATTACCTCTTGCATTAAGTTGTCGGTTTTCGCAAAAATGACTATTTCATCGACATAAAGTAGCAAAACAGCATTATCCTGATATACATATACACAGTTTGTCCGATGCGATTCCTTAAAATTTAAACTTTTTAGTTCTGAATGAATCTATAAAAGCCATTCCCTAACAGATTTAAGCAAACTGTATAATGATTTATTTAAATAACATACGTGGTAAAGCATATTAAGGTCAACAAATCCTAGAGACTGTCATGAAAACATCTGTTGTTGCTACTAATGGCCCTTGCCATGGACAAGCCAACTGATTCCTATTTCAATTTAAATCCACGGATGCTACTTTAACTACACACTCATCACATTCACTTGCACAACCCCTTTTTACAAGGCGGGGGGGGGGGCATTCACGCAGAAAGAAAAACTATGCACTAACCAGGACGCCCAGATCACGAGAAAAACGCGATACTACAGTGCTAGAACGCCAGTGGAACACATTTTCCTTTACTGTTGTATACAAATATTCACATTTTATATTTAGTTGACAATGGTGCCATTTCTGTTTACGTACCAACACCGAAAAACATAACCTAATAATAAAAAAAACTTAGCACAGGATTAAACACTTCATCGTAATGAATACCTTGAATTATTTTAAAACTCTGAGCCACTAGTCTTGCTTTATATTGCACTAGAACACCTTTTTTCGTTGCGTTTTATGGTATAAACCCATTGATAACTTTTTCATTGACAGGTTTCGGAGTGAGATTCCAAGCCTTAAGTTCTTTTAAAACACCAATTTCTTCTTCTGATGATGACGTGTCCATTTTACAACGGAAAGGGGGGGTGCAGTGGTTTCTAAGGGTATGGACTCCTGAGCACCCGAGGACAGAAGTCGGGCTTCTAAAACATAAGATCACACACACATACTCCTTTGTACAGCCCTTTTTTATAGGAGGGTGCACATTCACACACCTCACATATAGCACACAAAAGAACAACCATGCCCTAATCAGGACTCAAACCTGAGACGCCCAGATCACGAGGAATACTCGCCACCTCTATGCCAGGACTCCGACACACTAATTTCTTTTCTTATTGCCTTATATCATTGATCAGTATGGGGAGGGTTCTCAAAACTGTATTAAAATTAACTAGGATTATAACCTTTGGTCAATCCGATACATCGTCCTCTTATATGAGTACGATTCCTGATTATTTTCTTCCAGAAAAGTTAAATAATGATTTTTTGTGCTTTAAATTATGCGTCTTACAGTATTTAATATCTTTATGACAATTTAGGCATACTTTCGAACCTTGAAATAAATAATAAATGTCATTTTTAAACTTATCTTTATGTGGAACAGCCCGTCTTTCTCAAATAACATTATCGGAAATTTTATTGTTATTCTTGTTCTCTCCCCTTCAAAGACATATGGTTTCGGGCTTCTAGGGATAATCACTTTTTCAGATTCTACCTCAGTTTCGGTACTAGACTCAGAATTTTATTTGATTGAGTTTCTGTTAGGGTCCAACTTAGCTTCACTGCTTTTTGCTTTTTGCACCCCATCATCAAAAGATATAATAGTTTGAACTATTTTTCTCTTATTCCGTAGGCATATTCGATCTCCGGATTCTTAAAAATAAACTAACATAATCCCTTTCTGAGCTCTCATATCGAATTTTTTCTGAATTGTTTAGGTACACATAAATAAGTTGTGCATCCAATTACATTTTACAGATGGTTTACGACCACCATAAAGTTCAAAAACTAAAACTTGGTTACCATGACATAAACGATTACAAACATATGCATGACATAACAATGCTTCAACCCAAAATCTCTTACTCAAGCCACTAGAATTAAGTAAAACTTTTATTCCATATACATCAGTGTAGTTGTAATGATTAGATACTCCATTTTGTTGTGGGAAATATGCGTTTGTTCGTTCAGCCTTAATACCCAAGTCATCTAAATAGGTTTCAAATTCGGAGTGGCAGAGCTCAAGACCATCGGTTCTAAAACTTTCGACTTTTGAATTTAGAAAACCTTTCTGATAGTTAGAGAAATGTTTAAATATTTCAGTTGTTCTTATTAGGGTAGACAATTATTTTTCTAGAGAAGTCGTCAATGATGCTCATAAAAATATCGATAACTGCCAATAGCAACGTCTAAAAAAGGACTACATAAATACATGTGTAACAACTCAAGTGGTTTTTTGGATCTAATTTTAACAATAGGTTTGAATGATTCCTGACGCGATTTGGCAATCTTGCAGGGTACACATTTTAAATAAATGCCTTTTAATTCTGGTAATCTGTTTACACTTTTGTTTTTACTAATTCGTATAATGTAGTTTTGTTAATATGGCACATTCTATTAGGCCAAAGGGGAATAATTTTTGGCTTTTGATTTAATCTTATATACATCGTTATATTGGGAATTGACCTTCTCATTTTTATGATCTGGATTCTCTTCAATTCGAGGATTTACACAAAATAGACCATAACCCTTTTTAGTTGCAAATTGTTTGTAACCATCTTTAGAAAATACTGTGATCTGGCCGTTTTTACAAGTAAAAGTTGATCCGCTTTATCAATGAGTAATTTAGAGATTCAATTACGTATTAATTTCGGAGAATACAACAGATTTAAAAGATTCACAATTTCTAACTCACCCTTATTCCGGAAAATCATTTTAAAAACTTCTGTTTCTTTTATATCACACTGAACACTTTCAATGGCTACGGACATGGTTGTTCCTTTCACTGGTCGATAGTCGCGAAGAAGACTTCGGTTTCCAAAAAGGGTGACGTAGCAACCGTGTCCAAAATCCTGGTCGTGTCTTCACCGCGAGTTCGCAAACTGTACAGACTAACTCTATGGCAAAGGATACCGACGTGCTCTGATTGGTTCAAGTCTTGGCATCTTTTCTGGCAATGTTTTGTACTCTTAATATTGTAGTTATCGCTTATTTGGCTCAAATCTTGTAGCGTTCATAAGCTTTTTTAGAAGATTCGAGTGAATTTCAACAAGATCTAATCTTTATTAATATGATTGTAATCTTAAAATATTTGCGTTTAATGAAAGATTAATTCAAACTAAATAGAAAACTGTTTCAATCGTGAAAAACATTTTTATATCTAATTTATGAACTAATGTTATGTACATAAGTATAAAAACTAAATAAGATGCAGCAATTGAATATTTTTTTATTTTTCTATGATTTTCGTGCTATTACTAGAAAATCTATGCAATCATTGAAACTTGTAGATGAACATTTGCTATTTAATATCGACTACAAATGGAGGTGATTACTTAATGTGGCGAAACGTATAAATAATAATTTTAACAGAATATGTGATTTTATAGCTATTTTTTAGTAATATAAAAATATTAATAAGAAAAACAAAAATGTTAATTAATAATAATTATCAATAAATAATAATTATTATTAAATAAATCGTA
>JAOUZG010016679.1:0-36548 GCA_026289955.1 Argiope argentata | reverse complement strand
TTAACAGAATACTTAATTTATATTTTAAAGAATTTAAATTTTTTTTTCGTATATTGACATATTTATTTTAGGCGCGGGTGTGTCATAAGTTTTTTTCCTCATGGCAAATAAGGAATTTCTTTTCTTTATATAAAAGAATTGGTTGGAAAATTCCTACCCTATAAAGGGACATTCGTTTAGAATTCTGAGAAATGTATACTCGGATATACCTGTCATATATCTCATATGATGTACCTTTGGCGATTAGCTATTGTGGCGTCCTCTAGTTTCGCGTTGAGGAGGTTCGACTGCAGTTGCTGTTATGTAAAATCTTTAGCCAGAGTTTGAGCTGGTTTTTTTTCTCTTATTTCCCATGCAGACGAAACGTAGACGGAAATCCAGGGAGATGGCCTGGGTAATATGAGCATGTTCAAGAGTTATTCTTCCTTCCCGGTGTACCCTTCCCCCTCTCCAGTTTCTTGCATGTTGCATGTGTATGCCTGTGGCCCAGCAGTAGTGTTGCTGGCCATTCTGTGTTTTCTCATTCTCTCTGTGTTATGATTTCTTGGATTTCACATTCATCTATACATTTATTATAGATGGAATAGTGCAAATTTAAATTGGATTTGTCGCATTAGATGCATTACTTTTTCCGAATCCCATAAAACAATTATTTTAAACCGAAAAATTTGCTACATTAGTACAATACTACTTATTACTTATTCCTAATATCCGAATTCTTACATATACTACTTATTCCGAGTAGTACATTAGATTTACTACTTTTTTCGAATCCCATAAGACAATCGTTTTAAACCGAAAAATTTGCTACATTAGTACGATACTACTTATTACTTATTCCGAATATCCGAATGCTTACATATACTACTTATTCCGAATACTTAGTACTCGGAATCTACTTATTCCGAGTAGTACATTAGATGTACTACTTTTTTCGAATCCCACAAGACAATCATTTTAAAACCGAAAAATTTGTTACATTAGTACAATACAATTATTACTTATTCCAAATTTTTACATATACTACTTATTCCGAATCTCATAAGGCTTTAACATCTTGAACCGAAAAATTTGTTACACGTACATAATAACATGCACACTATTTTATAGAAGGAATAATGCAAATTTAACTCGGTTTTATTTCATTAGATGTGCCACTTTTTTCGAAACCCATAAAACAATCGTCTTAAACCGAAAAATTTGTTACATTAGATATACTGCTTATTCCGAATCTCATAAGGCTTTAACCATCTTAAATTGAAAAATTTGTTACACGAGAGGTATTATATGTTCCGAATCCCATAAGGTTTTAACCAGCCTAAATCTAAAAACTTTTTACATGAAATGTACTATTTTTTTCGAATTCCATAAAGACCTTAACCATCTTAAATAGATTTGTTGCATTAGAAGTGCTACTTTTTCCGAATCATAAGACAATCATTTTAAACCGAAAAATTTGCTACATTAGATATATTACTTATACGAATCTCATAAGGCTTTAATCATCTTAAACCGAAAAATTTATTAGATGAGATGCGTTACCCTTTTCGAATCCCATAAGGTTTTAACCATCTTAAATCTAAAAAAGTTGTTATTTGAAATGTTCTATTTTTTTCGAATTCCATAAAGACCTTAGCCATCTTAAATCGGTAGATTTATTACATGAGATGTATTATTTTTCCCGAATCCCGTAAGGTCCGAGCCGTCTAAAATCGAAAGATTTGTTGAGTGAGATGTATTACTTTTTCCGAATCCCATAAGGTTTTGTCCATCTTAAATCAAAAGGTTTGTTATACGAGATGTATCCTTTTTCCGAATCCCATAAGAGTTTAACCATCTCAACTCTTCATTTTAACAGAGACTGACGTCTATCATATGACCATTGAGTTATACAACATGTATTTGCGCCAAAATGAATATTATTACTATTTTATGCTTCGATTAAATCTTGTACAATTTTTTAAATAAAAAAACATACCATATCATTGTCTTTTGGCTGTTAGAATGCAAAAAACGGTTGTTGTAGGGTAATATATTTAAATTCATTAATCCACAATAATTAGTAATATAAGTAAGGAATGGAAAATTTCATGGAAAAGAAATTTGAGAACTTTTTTTCTTATTGTCTACTTTTTCTCTTTTCTCTCTCATTCTATTATTGAGTATCAACTCGGTGTTGTACATATATACAGTAGAATTTGTAAAAATTAAAAAGAAATCTAGTAAATTATCTATGCAAAAGAAATTAAATATATAAAAATTTTACAATTTATAAATATTAAATTTTATACTTTATAATAAATTTAATCTAAGAATGATTATGAAAAGAACATGTCAAAGGCGAATAGAAAAGATATGAAATAAAATTTAGAACATTTATTTCTCATATAAATATGAAAAAATAAATAATAATTTTAAACAATGAAAGAGTTTTTCGTGACCTTACGAACAGGATTTGCTTGATTACGAAGAGAATATCACGAGTGCGAATAGAAAAGAAATGAAATAAAGTTAGAAACTTTATTATCTAATGATATTCCATGATTCTGATTCAGCCTCTAATGAACGAATTAGAATAATATTTTCGAATAAAAATGAAAAAAATTGTTCATGCCATTACGAACAGGAGATGCAATATGAGAATTTTTTTTTGTCCCAGACTTAAATCACTTGTTTATTATATAAACACGATTTTGATTTTGGAGTTAATTGCCTTGCTTGGTTTTTTTGCTGATAGTATTACATCGCTGACAGCATGAAGCTTATGTAATTATGTCATCAGACGAATTTATTATAAAAATTACTGAAAATTTAAAAGAAAAAAGTAAATCCAAGAAAGATGAAAATAGCTATACTAAAAACAATTTTAATTATGATTTATTTAAACAGAAAATCTCTATTTTAAACTTTGGTGTCTCATTTTATTTGATGAAAGTTCTTTTTCTAAATAATTGTCTGTAGTTAGAAATTATTAACATTTTTATGTTATTTCATATATCTTAGCTGTCTTTATTTCGATTGTCTAATTTATCTTTCACATTAAATTTATTTTAATGATGGTTAAAAGTTTTTGATCAATCTTGATCAATGTCTTCGTATATTTAAGTCATATTCTCATAAAAACAAGAATTCTTATTTGAAGCTTCAATTCATCTAATAGATTCTCATCAAAGACTTCTGCATAAAATATTTGAAGTCTGATTATTTCTTTTCTAGGTACTTTTCTGTTAGCCGGGTGCCAGCGAAAAATTGCCAAATAATGTAGAATTCTGCCAATTTCTTACAGCGATTTTCAAGCGAAAAATCGTCGAATAATGTAGAATTCCACCAAATTTCTTTGACGATTTTTCTCTGGCGCCCTGCTAACGGAAAAGTACCCTTATCTACTTTTTTCTTGGAATATTTCTTACATTTACAGCTTCTTTTAATGTTTGAATGGTTAGCTAGAATATTTTAAACTTCATTTTACTTATTGAATTAAATAATGCTTGTTTTCGTAAAATAAAAAAAACTATTAAGCGACTTTTCAGAACTTTCAGACATTTCTTGGTATATTTTTGTAATTTAACATCTACGATCGTTAAAATGCTTTCTTACAATGATACCTTAAATATATGCTTCAAGAGGAACTGAAATAAAATTCTAGATTTCTATAAACCAAATAATCTTTGTAACGAAAACAACTTGCAACATCTTTTTTTTAGAAAACAATAAATAGAAATTTTGAAGAATGAAAAAAAAGGGAGGAATTCATACGTTGTAATTATTGTTTTCATGAAGATTGAAATATTTTTGTTCAAAAATCTATTATATTTTGTTGTAAAATGGAATTAGAAGAATGCACCTTTTGTTTCGTCTTTTATTTGTAAATTTTTTTAGTGATTCCCCGAGTTTCTGGAGGTTTGATTTTAATAAAAATTTCAGAATATAATTCATTAGTTTAACTTATATATCACTTTTAATATGATGATTACTAATGATCGTAGCTGTAGTAAATATAGTTAATTGTAGTTATAGAAGACAAGTGCGTGACTTGTACCAGTATTTTATTCTCCAAACATTCCCACTAATTCAGTAAAGAAGTGTTTTAAAATTTAAACATATGACTCGATATGAACCAATATTCATAAAATATTCTTTTTGGAATTGCGCCGGGTTTACACTTGTGGCGCAAACTTCATAAGCCAGATAACATCTATGATACCGAAGTCGACTTTTGTATTATGGTCATGTTACTCAGCTACTGGCCCCAGCGTCGCAGGTTCGTATCACGACCTTCAATCGGTATATTGGTGACCTTGGCTGCGCGACCTCTTGCAACAGTCGTGGTGCCATCTACCCGCAGTAAAAACAAACAAAGTCATCAAATCCACTTCAAGCAAGCAAAGCAAAGTCGTCAGGCACAATTGATGCAAGCAAGCAAAGAAAAGTCATCAGACACACTTGACGCAAACAAGCAACTTGTCATAACGCTTGGCACTATAAAATAATCATTCGTCCCTCCGCAGACGCACTGGTGGAAAGAGTACTGTGCCACTAGTTTCATAAGCCAGATAACATCTACGATACCGAAGTCGACTTTTGTATTATGGTCATGTTACTCGCCTACTAGCTCTAGCGTCGCAGGTTCGCGTCGCGATCTTCAGTTGGTACACACTTATAGAAGTAGACAGTGCATGCGTAGAAAGCCAAAAAGAAAAAGAGAAAAGGTTGTTTGGCCAATGAGGAGTAATTGTCTCGATGGGATAGCTACATACCGCTGTATTGTATTTTTTTTCTTACTGCACAAGCGTTTGTAGAATTTAGAAATTATTTTAGCTTGAAAAATAACTGCTTATTGTACAATAATTTCGACATTTTTTGCTCTTTGTTCTTTCTGATGCTAGATTGTATTTCTTTTTGTTCATTTTACTTCCTATTTTTTATATAGTTTATAAATTTATATACATTTTTCTTTTTTTATTTTACCATGTTTCTTTGTATAAATATCCATCATACGCAGTGAAAAAGAAAATTTCAGGAACTATAAACTGCAGTTTATAACCAAGTAAAGAACACCTGAATTTGCTTACTGAAACATTGGCAAACATAAATCAGTCCTTTTCTGCGCTATTGCTGTCTTATAACTAGCCGAGTGTAAACCTGGCATTAAAGTCAATTTCCTGGATACACTAATATATTTCCTGGATATACTAATATATTTGTTAAATATCGATATACTAACTGATATCGCCCATGAGATGGCGCTTCTGTTACCCTCTCTGTGGAAGAATATAGGCATTCTTTTCAGTTTGTGTTCGTGTAGTCTTGAATACTTGTGAACCATGTCGCTCCATTTATTAGAATCTTTGAAATTCTAACGTAGAAATATTTTAATATTAAAGACTGCTGCCATCTACGCGATATATTTTTTCAACAACATATTTTGTTTTATTCTTAAACGGTTTCATATTAACTCGTTGTTTAATAAAATTATTTCAATCGTTACAAATACTTATTTTTTATGGAAAATATTTCTATGAAAATATCGCCGTTTGTTTTCAGATTTTGTCAAAGGATTCCGTTACTGTTGCCGTAGACGCAGTGGTGTATTACCGCATCAGCAACGCCACTATCGCTGTATCCAACGTTGAAGATTACGGCCACTCCACTCGACTGCTGGCGGCCACCACACTAAGAAACGTTCTCGGCACAAAGAATCTCTCGGAGATACTCTCGGAACGGGAATCCATCAGTCATGTGATGCAGGTACTTAGATTCATGTTTTAGATTTACATTATGTCCCAGTCTTGTTCTTGCTTGTTCTGATAAGTGTTCTCATTAATAATTACTATTTAGAATGATGTAATTGAGATAAAAATAAGCATGTACGTTGCAGTAAAAGTGCTATAAAATAAAAATTTTATTGTTTTTTAGTCTAGCTTGGATGAAGCGACGGACCCATGGGGAGTCAAAGTGGAACGTGTAGAAATGTAAGTCATTGGTATTTTTTTTTTCGATCCCTACTATTAGTTCACAACCTCCCTGTATATATCTTGCTCAAATTTTCAATCGTTAATAAATTACTTTACATTCATTTTCTCAAGTTCAAATACATTTTTTAAAAAATTTGTTGTGGATGAACACTTGATGTTAGTACAGTTTCTTCAAATATCAATTCATTAATTTGGTTAATTTTTTATTAGTTAAAAACTAATTTAAATATCCCGCCAAAAGTCTTGGTTTCCTCACCACCAAATGGGTAAGACCTCAGTTTGTTTTTCCCCCACGTTAATGAGGTTAGGTTTAACAAGTTTTCGACCGATTATTTCAAACGATTCCGTTTATTTTCTTAGTGTTAGAAGCATTTAAGATTAAACATTTTTAATTAATCGATACCAAACGTACGTACGTAACGTAACGTACACCAAAACGAAAAGATGATCTCCCAATTCAAACCAATTTTTCAGTCCACTCTCTCCGGACTGATTCGCCACTGCTCCCATGTCATGCCTTATATAATGTCCCACTAAAGTGGGTGGGACAAAGACAGAAAGAGCGCGTACGCTCCCCACGTGTGCAGAAATTTCTCCAACGTCCCTAGGATCAAATCTTTTGCTGTTACTAATGGCTCTTGTCATGGACTAGCCCATTGACAACCATCAAAGATTTTAAGCCGAATGAGCGTCTCTTGTTTTTGAAGTAGCACCAATTAGGGCCTAGAGTACGACTTTGCTACACACCCATCATATTAGCTTGCACAGCCCTTTTTTTACAGAGAGACATATTCATACACCTCACAGACAGTTCATAGAAGAACAACCATGCCCGAGCCGTAACTCGAACCCGGGATGCCCAGATCATGAGGAAATCGCATTATCTCTGTGTCAGGACGCCGGCAAGAACAAATCTTTATTTCTTAACTTTCACTGCGCATTTTAGAGTGCAGTAAAAACCGTTAGGGACCTCATTATGTCGCCAATACTCTTACATCTGCAAGTTAGTCAAATGTGGCAATCTTCTTTTGGAAATACCGTTAGAGCAATCTTTTCTTGCCGATGCACGATTCCAATGCAAATAATTTTGATACAATAGAACAATTTACAATATTTACATCTAATTTAAACAAAATTCAAAGCATTTAATTAATCTCATAGTTTTTGCAAATACTACTAATCCTACTACAGTATGATTGATTGATTGAAATGTAAAAAGAAAATTGGATTTTTGGCAACAAAGGTCGTCATGATCTAATGCCAAAACCCCACTACTGTAAAACCAAGTTCATATGTGTATTTAAATTATGATTCGAAATACGTAACCAAATGATTTAAAAATTTGGAAAAAAGTTATATCCATACCAAATATGATTCTGAAATACACAACATAAAAACACACAAACAGAAATTAAAATTCATAAGAAATAAAATGAAAGGTTAATAATGAAAGTTTGAATTCGTTAATTAAATTCAAAATTTCAAGTCCCTTTTCATTAAAAAAAGGGGTGAAATTGAAGTCAAAATTCCATTTTTGCAAAGATAAAAGGAAATTTGTTTATTTATTTGAAAAATCATTTCCTATGTAAACGATTTGATATTTCATACCTATCTGAAAACACTGATGATCTAATTAATGATTAATTACTGAATTTAACTAACCAATCATCGGATGTCTAATCATTAATATTAATTACATTAATATTAGCATTCAATTGTTTTAAAAAGCCTTCATTTATTCCAAAATAATAACCTGTATTACTTATATAAAGTCTTCGTGTGGATTTTCCCCCATTTTTAAATCTGCACTCTTTTACTTTTAATTTAAACGTTATTCAGTTTTGACTAAAAGTATTTTTATCACAGTTACAGAGACGTTATAGTTTATGCTTTTATCGGGATACATTTTTACCATTTAGTCTAGTGCGGTATTGTCGACATAATAACTCTTGCAAAAAAGTAGGAGGGGAAAAGCACTTCATCCAAACCAAACAAAAATAATCTAAAATAAGAATCCATAAGAATAAAAAGAAAACTGTCTGATTCACACATCCATTTAAATAACCATCTCTGTTTTGTTTTTTTCTTTCAGAAAAGACGTCCGTCTGCCTGTTCAGCTGCAGAGGGCCATGGCCGCCGAAGCAGAAGCGGCGCGAGAGGCCAGAGCGAAGGTATGAATGAACTCTCTGCTTACAAACATTTAATCTTAATGAATTCTCTGATTACAATCATTGAATTTTAATGAATTCTCTGATTACAATCATTAAATTTTAAGAACTCCCTGATTTCAAACATTGGATTTTAATGACTTCTCTGAGTATAAGAATTAAACTTTTAATTAATTCTATAATTACGGACATTGAACTTTGGAACGGATTTTATTCCATTAAAGTAGTGTTAGTAACATTTATCATCTAATGTTTAATTTCTTCTATATTTGTTCTTTAATCTAAGACCATCATTTAGAATTATTCAATGCCATTCCACTTAGTAGGGGCACAGCAGGCTGAATCACGCTTGCATTCTTTTACAGTGCTCCAGTGAAGATCTTACTAGAACACATCGCAACCACCCTCCACTAAAAACCGAATCATTCTTATTTCCTTTCACATTCTCTTAGGGAAAACCCCACTAAGAGCCATCAGAACCATTTGTCCTTCGCCTTGAATTCTAAGCTTATTCTTCACAACCCACATTTACTTACCGGGTACATTCAAAGTGACATGGGTTGACGGATATTGAAAAAGACTAATGGATTTCCGCATTCACTCGTGATTTTGGTTCAAAATGCTCGCGAATGAGTGGCTATAAAATTATACATTGATATTACATCCATTTTGCTTTAGTAAAAATGGGTAAAAGATTTATAATTTTAAATTTATGCAGAACCGATTAATTGTAACACATGACCATGATCATAATCTCTTTGTATTAATGTTTTGCGTTGAATTTTCGCTTGGATTTTTGGGAAGGTGTTGAAATTTAAATTTGGACTAATTGACGAGAAAGGAACGAGAATGTCCATCGTTAAAGCATAAAATCAATTTTTTCATACAATATGACATTTCACGAAATAACGGAGAACTATATAAAATAACATAATTATTCATTTTAGTGGTAGCATATACACTTTTGAAGTGGAGAGTCTCATGGTGTTGTGCAAGTGAAAACAGCCTTTGGGAATCATATTTTATTGAGCTTTCTTCTAGATTGCATATCACAAGACACACGGGACATAACATATTTTCATGTTGACTACCAAACTACCACAGAACAGTCGATATCTCTCTTAAAAACTGGTGTCCAACGTGGGTCGCCATTTGTAGTAGAGAGACTCAATATGCTTTACGCAGATGAAAGTACCGGATTTTGGGAATCATATTTTATTGAGCTTTCTTCTAGATTGCATTATCACAAGACACACGGGACATCAAATTAAACACGCATACGTAACATATTTTCATGTTGGCTACCGAACTATCACAGAGCTGTCAATATCTTTTGTTATAATGCCATGGCAAAGAGACGCATTTCGTTGCCTTGCGAAATAATTGACTTTCAATCTGTATGATTTCTACAAATTGTTTTGTAAAGACATTGTTTAACACTGCTGCATAATGCTCACATACATTTCTCTGATCATATATTACATTAATACATGTTTATTATTTTGCTTAGGTAATCGCCGCCGAAGGTGAACAAAGGGCGTCTCGCGCTCTGAAGGAAGCTGCTGAGGTAATCGCTGACTCGCCATCAGCTCTGCAGCTGCGATACCTGCAAACCCTGAATTCAATCGCTGCAGAAAAGAACTCGACCATCGTCTTCCCCCTGCCCATGGAACTCTTCAGGGGTATGCAGAAAGTCATGTGAACACCTCTGAGCAACCCTACTGCCTGGTCGAGGGGACCTATCCGACAGAAATCAGTATCTATCTTTGCTTGCTGATGTAAAGAGCATTGGCTCCATGGAAACTTCCACTTTTGCTGCATTTTCATAGGATAAGGTGGACATTTAATCAAGCAAAAGCTCGCCACTCGTAATCATTTCTTTTAGAACTGTTTGCCTAAAATATGCGAAATTTCATTATGTGGCTCTTAGATATCATCAATTAGTATTGTTCATATCTGTCTAAAAATATCCCCCTTACCTAAAAAAAGCTGGAATATTTACTCTTATAAAATAATTTATTCAGTAGCAAAGAGGATGACGAATCATAAATCTATCCAATGAAATAGATGCTTGAAAGAAATGTTATATCCAGATAAGTGTAATGTAATTTAGGAAAAGAGCAGTGATATAGGTTTAAAAAATAAATGAAAGGATGCTTTTAATAGGCAATTATAATAAGAATTCCAAACGCAAATGCTTTCTTTGGCATGGATCGGATTTAAAAAAGTTATCATAAAAAGTTTCAAAGATATGAAATCTTCATTCTAGTATAAAGTAAAATCACGATATATAGTTCCCGAAATTTAATTCTTATATTGTGTCTAAAATCTGTATATTTTTGTGTATGTAACTGTTCCTGTGTTATTTTACTTAAAAATTATAAAACATTATTTAATATTTTCTGATTATTAATACAAAGTGCTTCTTTAAAATCATCCTTTGTCATGATTAAACTTTCTGCCTTTATAATGTAGAAAACTGTGGATAATCTCTTACAGTTAATAAGATTAGTAATATTTAGAATGGTATTTTTTTAATCTGTGCCCCCTAAATGTGTTCAAAAGTCGTTCATTCATTATATTTTATTCATATTAGCATATGTTGTTATACTATATCATCATGATGTACGATATTTTGAATGCCGAGATTAATCATATTGATATCGAAGCAGTGCTCTAGATCATTTTTTGCTATTAAGAATACCAATCTACAATTTTTTTAAAAATATCTAGAAATATAAAGAAATTTATTTTAATGGAAGTTAAAACCATTATTATTTTAAAAAAATAGATCCACATTCATCTATTTATACAAGAATGTTGGCATTCCAGAATGATTTGTGATCTTCTGCCTTTATGAAACAAAAACGTATCATGAAACTGAACTTAAGAAAATTTTTAAATATTAATAAATCTGATTTTTGATCATTCGGATTTATTAAGAATTAATTGAAAAGGTACGAGATTTATTTGGTTCTTCCATTGACATTTTCTTGAGAAGAAAAGGCGTTAAACTTACTTTAGAGTTATAAAAAATTCAATAAAATTGAGCTTTCTTCATCGTAAAATTAAAAATAAAGTAGTAAAAATTATTCTCTATTTATATTATTGATTTGAAAAATGGTTTACTGTACTGAATTGTGTTCTTATGATGTCATCTGATAAAGGGAAATATCTATCTAGCAATAACTTGAAAAGTTAATTCTTCTTTCAAGAGATCAATATCAATAAAATCAATTATTAAGTCGATAGTAAATGAAAAATACTGAAAATCAATAAAGGAGTTTTCGCCAAAATATGTCGTCATAAAAAAACAAATCTATCGATTAATTAAAAAAATTAATGGTGTATTTCAATGATTTTTATCGCAACAAACAGCTAAAGTAATAATGATAATTATTTATCATTAAAAAAAGTAAGAAATGATAATTCATTCTTTTTGGTAAAGGTAAAAGATTGTGGAATTATTAGCAAAGATTTAATGGAATAAGATTCTCAAAGCAAATTTTTTATGTGCCAAAACATTTAAGAAAAACATGTGAAAACTGAGACAAAATAAAAGAAAAACAAGTTAAATAAATAGTTTTTATCGATCGAATTAGTTTTACAAAAGAATTTTTTATACTAAATTTCTTTTTCTGGGAAATGTCTTCCAACAAAGATGGAGAAGTATAAAAGTTAAAAAGCGGAAAGTTGAAAAAGAAAAAGAAAAAGAAGAAGATATTTATAATTCTGCATTCGTCATAATATTCTAAGAAAAATAAGTTGATCTCAACGAAAAATGAAATTAAATAAGGTAATTCTTCATATTATGCTACATAAATTCTTCTGAAAAATGTCTTCCAATCTTGTTGGAGAACATTGAATCGTTTCAAGTTAAACGTAATAAAATTGTAAAATTTTATTCTAAAAATTTTCAGTTTTGACTTATAAACAAAAATTAAATGATATTAAGAAAAAAATGAAAGTTGGTAAAAAAAATAACCATTTGGAACAATGGCAGCTTCTGGTCTTCTGGAAAGTGTCTTCCTAGCAGAATGGCGGATAGGTTCTTCCTCGCATCGCAGGCCTTGTGGCGAAACAACGCAATGTTTTATTTTGTAAATGTTGATTAATGTTTTTTTGTACATACGTAGTTCAGTCCCTTCCTCTTCTTTGCTGTCAGTGTGGCGTCACTTTATCAATATCGGAACTAAATGTGGTGCTATTAGTGTCTTTTCTTACTTTTGATAGGTATTAGCTGTCTTCAGGGATTCCTTTAGTTCAACTTCTGTCTTTTCGTAAGGTGTTCTTAAACAATTTAACGAATACTTACTTGTGCTTCAAAGGAAAAATACGTATAGTGTGAAAATATCTAGGAATCTGCAAGAAAGATATTCCTGTAAGCCCAAAATTCAGCAATCAAAGTACATAGAAATGTAGATGTCAAATAATTTCAAATCAATGTTGTTAAGAAATTTTTCATGAAATTTGATCGATACGTGCAATTTCCCTTTTATTGAAAAAAAGTAGGGAAAGAAAACAAATGGAAAAAAAATGAAAAAAAAAATTAAAATCTGCTATCTTAAATTTCATGTTATCATGTAAGAACATTATTATTTTAAGGCATTGTTTGTCTTAATTAATTTAAGTCATTAACCAATTTAAACCGATTTGATGCAATCATGTGTCTATCCGAATATGGATGCGTCAATATATTGGGTGCATGGCGGACATTAGTGCCAAGTTGTTACTTTTTGTTGGCAATAAGTCGCCAAATGTGATCGCCATCTTTATCAATTTCTAAAACACTAAAAGCGGAAAATTAATGCCTCAAAAACGATAAATCGCCAATTTTAAGCCTGTTCTTTTTATGGTTTCAAAAACCTAAAACCGAAACAACGCCATGTTCTCACATGATAAAATACCTGAAACCAAAATATCATGTTCACACATGATTAAAAAAAGTATAGAAAAAAAATGCCAATTTTAAAAGTACATTTATTTGTGATTGTTTAAAATCTTATTCAATTTCTTTTATGATTTGCAGGAATGTGAATGATATGAATATTGTAGTATAAAGCAGGCTTTGAAGTTATTTTTAAAAAAGTACTGATTCTTATTGTAACAAAAATGCATTGACATTTGAAATGTGGGACAATTATGGGCTAAGGATACAAATTTCAATGATTTAGTTTTATTTTATTATTGTGTAAAATAGTACCGAAATTTAAATTAATTTACTTTATCTTTTAGAGAGTTCTGTAAGTAATTGTAAATTATGTATCAATTTCCTTGAAGATAAAAATTGAACTGAACTATAAATATTGTTAATCCAAAAATCAACATGTCAGCGTACATAATTGTAATTACATGCTTTGTAAATAGTGTTTTTTGTTACTACTTATAAAAAGTTGATAAGAGAAATGTATGCAAAACATTTTCTCTAAAGCAGTGGTTCCCCATACCAACTTCAGATTTATGAAAAGTCTGAAAGACAAAAGATGTTAATAATTGAAAATTAATTGATGATTGAAAATAAAGCATCAACACGGGCGTGATTACAAAATTTTAGACAATTGGAATTTTGTATAAAAATTATTACAAATATTTCAAGACAAATGTTATTAATAGTATTATATGTATTTAGTATTGAATATGGTTAATTCTGAAAAAAGAAACTAAACAAATGTTATTTTTATTTTTAATATAATATTATAATTCTCTTTTGCTTACTTCGCAGAATTGTTTTACTATTTTCTATAGTTATTGATATTGAATGATAATTTATTTATAAGCAACTCTGTTGAAAACAAATATGATATTGTTTAGAAAAAAAATAAACAAGTGAGGAAAAATGTGGGAACCACTGTTTTTTAACTTTTTCAAATTCGCTAATTCTCTGTGGAAGAAGAGAATCCGATTTCCAGTGTAATAATAATCAGGAGTATGTATCCTGTAGCGTATGAATATATCAGCGCCATCTATATTGTAAGACTGTTGTTGTTATTATTGACTGGAGCGATTTCATCTGTATTGTTTACTGTCGTTCGCCATTTTTATTGTAGGAACCACCCCTGCGCTTGTTAGGCTGTACAAAAACTAATTATAAAAAGTTTCTTTATTTGGCGTCGTGGAGAAATATTCAAGGTAATTTTCTTTTTTCTGTATTACAAGCCCGTGAGTCTCTTTTGGCAAATTGCCAGGAACATGCCATTTAATCAAAAGGTAGAAAGATAAATGAGTGAGAAAAGAAGGGAAATGTTTTTTTAAAAACTTGGATATCAGTAGTATATTTTTTCAAACTCTGCTTTAACTGTTGCGTGCTTTCTGATCGAGCTACTGCTATTTTTGACATAAACATCCATATAATCGAATTCATTCCAAGTAATAAACTTCCCTGTTCCAGAGAAAGTATAATTGAATAGAACTAATACATTACAAACCATTAACGTCTAAGCCTAAAAATGGAAGACTGCTAAAATATTTCTTTTTCTCTAAGAAAGAAGAAAACAAGCGAGAACTAAATGGTCATAATTTTTGTATACATTGGCAGTACCTTTTGAGACTCTCATATTAGAGATACATTACAACACCAATAAATTGCTTTAATTAAAAACAAACAAAGATTGGCAAGTTTTGTAGATATGATCTCTTTACTAATCTATAATCATTAAATATCACAGTGCAGATTTAAATTATTTATCTCATTATTAACAGAAAAATTTCATTAGCATGTCCGAAAATTTTCATTTATTGATTTAAAAAGATATACAATTACACAGGTTGATCAAATTCGATTTATGTTGAAATAAACCTCTAAAGAATTTGAAATGTGCCATCAACACTAATCATCATTATTGTACATTTTATAATCAGTTTTTAATAGTGTTGCTATGGCGAAGGCGCTACACTATTAAAATGAGCAGAAATTTAATTATTTCCACCATTCAAACATTTCCATATGCAACCCTTTCTGTAATCGGTATATAAATGCAGAATTTTTTGTGCGTAAGGGGTGGTTCCGCAGGTGGTGAATATCGGAGGATGCGAAGGTGCCTTCAACTTCTTCCTGCCAGCCTCCGCTCTCTGTACAAAGTGTCGTCTTCAGCCTCTCAAATAAACATTACAGTTGCTCAAGTCTCTCTAGTCTTATTTTATTGTCTCCTGTTCAATTTCTGTTGCAGGGTTTACATTCAGTCAACTACAATCCGTTCGGTAATTATGCAGTAGCAAGTACAGAATCCATCGAAACAAAAACGTCCTATTATTCGTTCTTTCAGCGCATGCCCATTCGTCTTCCTCCGCATGCGTGATCTTACCCCAAGTAACGCAACATGTTGTATAATATTGTACAATATTGTGCGATATTATATGATATTAAACAATATTGCGAATATTCTTCAATATTTGTGTGCTACTAGGGACTAGAGTTTTATAACTGGTTGCGTGTAAGCTGAATTTATCTCTAACAATAATAAAATCTCTTGTGTATCTGTCCGTTTGCGCTTTACGGGAGAAACTTTGGACGGATGGCTACCAAATTTGGCAATGGAAAATATTAAGTTTATTTATAAAACATAATATAACATAATATTTTCGTTTATTACACAATCTGAGGTAATTTTCACATTAGAAAAATCAATTATTCGTTATATGATGGGGTTGCCAAGAAAGAAATAGACTTACTTTTCATTTAAAACAAGGGGTGGATACCAACTCAGATATCCTCATCATCTGGACGCCGTTCAAATTTACGTGATCCATCCAAAATATATCCCTAGTGTTGCTTTTAAGTAGGACGTTAATCTAACTAAACTAAAAAAAATTCTTTTATGAATAATTTTAACAATCACCAATCTTGTTCAACTCGCCTTTAAAATAACCGTTTTTTTTTAAGTCTTCATGACAGATCATTTTACATTCGGACTTGTTAAAGAAAAACAACAGTGGGAGCAGTTTTATCGAAACTTTCTTGTATATTTCCCAGTAAAATAATTATACACATCCCCCCCACATAATATTGGGGACCTTCGATAACGTCGCTAAAACCTTGCATGGCGCTGGTGAACAATAATAGCAAAATATAGATCGTTGGCATGAATCTAATATTTTCCCCTAAATCTATCGTGATAATATGTATTTTAGGTATTTTTTTCTCATCCGATTGAAATCACAATTTGACACAAAACTGTTGTAATTACGAGATCACATACCGAATGCTTTTGATTTAAGTAATTAGATTTAGGGGATTATTGCGCTGGCGTTTCTAAGAAAGTAGACTGGAAGATTGCCAACCATCTGACTGATTTGGTTCAAAATTTAATACGTATCTGTGCTTGAGATGCTAAACTGTGAACCAAATTATATCGATTTAGCTTTTTGTACTTATTGGATTTATTTAAACTCAAACAATTACAGACTTGATGTACATGGATTATGTTCAAAATTTAACAGCCATCTATAAATTTGATGAAAATTCTATAGCAAATTTCAGATGTTTAGAACAAAGCGTTTTCAGGATATATTGCTCTATTGTTCAGATCAATAAATATGGTGCAAAAAAAGTGAAGATTTTTTTGGTTTTTCCCAACACATTTTGTTGTCTAACACATGAAGATTCTGTAAAATCTCAAAAGTGAATTTTTTCACTATAATGCTTCTTCCAAAATTCTCGTTCGAAAAATTAAAAACAGGTAATAATTTGCTTTTTTTTTTTAAAGTCAATTTCTACTTAAGGCCACAAAGAAAATGTTCATTTTAGTTACTTTTTATTAAATAATTACAAGTAATATAAATATGTATAAACATACAACAGAATCACAATATTAAGTGCCAAAATAGAAAGCGAATTTCCTCGCAATTTTCCATTCTCCTTCTCAACACGCAGCTCAATCTTAAGGTAGGTAGGAGAAGTGACCATCAATGGATGACAAAGATTATAAGGAGAGCAATCGGAATCGAACTTTCTTCATTTTATCTTTTCAGAAAAATTGCTTATTCTAACCATTTAGCCACAACAGCTAAATTCACTCTCGAAAATCATTGGGATTAAACGTATACTTAAAGCAATAATTTATCAAAAAATTATTGATCTTATCAAGAAAAGAATTCGTATTTTTTTGCCTTCACGGGGAAAAAAACTGAAATCTTTGCATTTTGCCGATTGAGCTACTGCCTGTTGATTTCAGTTATCATCACAAACTGATATAACCCAAATTAAAGTGTTAAAAATTAATTATTGAATTGATATTGGAAAAAACAGTATTAACATCAAGTGTCATGAATTACAAGTTTTAAAAAAATGTATTTGAACTTGAGTGGGTGAATAAAAGCCATTGAAAACTTGAACAAGATATATAAATATATACAGAGAGAATGTGAACTAATAGTAGGGAATTAAAAAACGGAGTATAAATCAAGATGTATTGTACAAAGTAAAAGTTTAAAATTTGTAGAAACAGTATTTTTCAAATCGATAATATGCCCCAAACTAAATAAATCTAGTATTCTTTTTTATTGCTAAAAGTCGTTATAGTTTGGTATATTTAAAAAACTTTAAACGTCAATTATTTAAAAAATGAATTAACAAAAAAAACTGATTATTATGAGAAAAAAATATTCTTGTTGTTTTTACTAATTCCATATGGCCCAGCAGTGCTAGACCATCTCCCTAAAACCCAATGTCTTTGAGCATGTCGTGCTTTGTAAAATTTAGACAACTTAAAATGTGAATGCGAGAAGCTAGAGTGCTCTTACATCAATGACAATCCGGGAAATAATTTTGCCCCAGGTGAAAAGTGAGGCTTTTAATATGTCCGCTGATAAATCGGGAGAGGGCTGTACTCTCACTTACTTAATAGTGGCATAAAATATAAATAATTTATAAGAGAAATATTTTAATGCTTTTTCAGTGCATTTTTATTTGAAGTATCTTTACGTTTCATTTCAAATCTCCCCAAATCCGTAAAATACAATTTTTTAAAATTATTTTCGTCTACCTGGGCACACGATAACACAAAAATGCATTGTTTGAACGGTGAAATTCGGTGAGTGGTCTTTACAAAGAATTTGTAGATTTCTGTCAAATTTGAAATGAAATTTGTCATTGCACTTGTCCGAATATAATTTAACTAGATAACTATGAAACAAATAGATTGAAAATAATACAATTTGGTATGCAAACTTGACAACTACAGTACAGATTTGCATCAAATATCAAACTGAATTCGTCGAGCAGTTGATTGTTTGTACTTTCATAAGCATGTAGATACTGTTACGTTTTCAGCGTAGCGGGTTCGGATTGAATGGACTTTACTTGAGGACAGCACAAACAAATTTATTTACAACTATTTGCAGGAGGATGACTTGATGAAGGAAAACTTCAGATAAAAACAACCTAGCAGTCAACAGTCACTAACAGAGTAAATACGAGCCTTGCGCACAATAAACACGGACTGCAAAACAGCTATCGTATAGCACAGCAAACAGTAAATCACTGCAAGCTCAATAATACAACGTTAACAGCAAACGCAAACACAGCTCACTAATATCAAGCGAGAAAAGTAATCCGTTAGTTCAACGAGACGTTTCTCTTCCAAGAGAACAACTCTAAACTAACTGCCGGAGCTACGGCAACCCGTCCCTCATGTAGCCGAGCAAGCACGTGCCCAAAATAACGCGAAGTTTCATACAAGATTCAGCGGCTACCAGACTATTCCTTTCGCTAACCCAACTGGAGCGAAGTTCCTCGTCAAACGTCGCCAATTTCGATGCCCTTCCGTGGCGCTCGCCCGCTTGTAACAATACAATAACTCAAAAATTTAGTGACTGAAATATAAGGTGTTTGGCATGACTGTTTTATTCTAATTCTTGTATTGTATCATTTTTTTTTCAATCAATCGCGGCAAAGTCATCCAAACTATATATCCAGTTTTCAGCCACTTGTTTATTAAATGCACCCTAAATAATTGCGAAAGATTATTAAAGAAAAATTAGATTCTTTAATAACTATTATTCGTCAATGGCAAGCAGTTAGTAAGACCAATATATGTACCAGAGAGTATGCAAGAACATTTTTCGCAGACCACCCTTCCAGGTTTTCTAAGCGCATTCATTCACGGGAATATTTCTACTTATCCCATATTTTCATCACGATTTCTGTTCATTGAACATCTTATCGTATATTAAATAGAAATTATTAAATCGTTTCATTATTTAAGAACATATCGAATTTTACCGAATCTTATGCTCATATAATTGAATCGCTCCAGTTTCTATCTACATTACAATTGAAAATGATTATATATTAATATCCATCATTTGCGATAAGTTTTAGTGATAATGTTGATACACCCACTACTTCTCAGAATCAAAAATATTTTCATGTCTATTTATTAAAAAATATTCATAACATTTTAAAGACATATTGCATGTAAAATACTATAATAGAGAATTTGTTTACTACTACTAATTTGTTATAATTAAAAATGAGATTATCAGATGTACCAAAGGATTTTTAACCCTTAATAACCTAGAGTTTCAATTTTGATACCTATCTTTTAAACCGAATGTTCACATTACTATTAGTTTTTTTATAGGATGACTGTACGTATTTTACTACTGTATAATATTCTTTCCAACGAAATTAAAAAATATATAGATCAAATGTCATTATTGTTTTATTTTATCTATGACATATTACTTGCGCGGCAAAGTGAACAAGTAAATACATTTTACTAAAAGTTTTGTTGAATACAAATTTGATATATTTTCTTTTTCTGAAGAATATAAATACTTTTGAGGTAAGTGAATAGATTATTTTCGCTATGAATCAATGTTTCGCATTATTTCATGCATAAGTATATCTGATTTCTTTATGGCATTAATGCCTGAAGTATCAAAATTGATACCTGTTTTTTTTTTCTAAATAAATATGTAAAATAAATATTGTGATTTTTTTAGTTATTTTTCCCTTCATCTAGACCCTCAAGCAAACACAGTAATATTAAAAATAAATCATTTTCGTAAACCAGGCTACTAAGGGTTAAACCTCTTAACTTTCCTAAAACGCTTGAGTATGCTAAACAATATTTTAAATCCCCGCAAAGCTATTTTTACTTTCTTGCATACAAAGAGATAATTTGTAATCGTCAATCAATAAAGTGCTGAAATTTCGTCAAATATCCACATTTAGTACATTTTTTTTTGGAAATATACACATTAGAAAATCTGTATCTGGCTCAATAACTTAAATCACCTTGAGTTGATGAAATTTTGTATGTGCTTTTTATACCCAATTTGTCAATTTTCAAACAACTTTAGATTGAATCTATTTGCTACAACCAAATAGCATGATACCTATGAAAAGTAAAAAGCCATATAAATAAAAGCTTTGGTACACAAGTTTTTCTGAGTGTAGATTTAGACCAATGTCTGTTTATAGGTTAATTGTTTGTCAGTTGATATGTCTACTTGCATGTAAGGATGATGACACAAAAGGGAACTCAACTTAGGAGGATACTATTTGGTAGGTAGTTTTGTTTCAAAAATTGAGAGTTCCGGGTGAAATATACCAGACATGTTTAAAATTCACAGTCAGGTGACAAAAAGATTTTCAAAATATTCTAAGTCATCTTCTATTGCCCAAGTACAAAATAGAGAAGCTTACTGCTTAGTTTCCAAAAGAAACCCTTTCAGAGAACAAGATCTCAACTCAATATCTTAACAGTTGAAGGAATCAATCAACAGGATATTTTGAATAAATAATGGCTGTTGAAAAGGACTAAAAAATTCAATTGCCAGATTATTCTTATTTGTCGTTGATGATTTATTCAATATTAGGTTGGGGGAAAAGAAATCCTTTATTATTAGTTTACAGATATCTACCGAGAAAATAATGGATTTCTTTTCATATGGAATTTTTGAAATTAATGGAAAAAGAAATTCATTAATTTCTCAGTAGATGGCTATAAAAGAATAATGGATTTCTATTCCCCCAACCTAATATTTAGAAATTACCTTTCAATTTTCAACTAAATGAAAATAATTATTTAAAAAGCTGAGAAGAACAGTACTGATCTGAAATTCTTATTTCATGATAATAAATTTTCAAATTAATGTAGACAGTGTTTTTTGATTTTCATTCAAATTCAAAATATTCCTAGGAATAAGGAAGGCCTATATACTACTGCTCTTACACTCAATATTTAATTCGAAAATTAAAATGAAAAGGCTGAATACTATGTATATTTACATGTAATTTCCAAATTGGAGTTTATACTCGAATTTTGTCACCCATTTGAATTATAGAGAACCAACTATTTAGATTTAGAAAAATAAAATAGAATAGTTCTGCACTCGAAGAATGAAAGTATAGTTGACTTGAATTGATAGCAGAAAAAGTAAATTAAATAGTACAAAAAAATAATTTTTTTAGTGAAGGGAAATGAGCATGGAGCTGAATAGGAGTAAATTTTTAAATAAAAATAATTTTATAACTGGATTGATTCATGTCCTAGATGCATTGTTAAAATTCTATTTATTGCAATAATATTTTCTTACATCAATATATCGTCAAATTACAAAAATCTTTCATTCTAAGAAATTTCCAACCCTCTACAAATGTAGTACATTTTACATTCTACAATTGTATGTTTTGCAACACATTAACTTAATCTAGGTAATTTTAGCTAAAAGCTGCCGATTTATAAATACTAAAATTATATAATCTAACCAAGTTATTATAAAATAAAAAGTATAGAAAATAATTTAAAAAAAAAAACACTATCTTGAGCCATTGATTTTTAAACATCAGGCATTTTTTAATTTTTTTTATTATGTGAGAGCATAAAGTTGTTTTGGTTAGGAGGTTTCAGGTAAAGAAAATTTACAGGCAGAAAATATTTTTACTTGCTTTTAACAGTATTGCATTATTATTATGTATGCTTATTTCACACCAGATGTGTTTTTAAAAGGTTGAACAGCTTTTACCAGTGTTGCTTTATTATTACATATTCTTCTTCAAAACAAGTGTATTTTTAAAAGACAGGCAAAGAACTATGCCATCATAGCAGTTATTTCAACTCAAAATTAGTTGCGTTCCAAAACTTTGTTTGCCAGATAGAAAAATTGACAATGAAAATTTCGAAAATTATTATATATTTATATATAACTACCTATATATAGAGAGAGGGGGATAAAGAAGGCTTGTGATTGTTTCAAACTGGTTAATGACTTAAATTAATAAATAATGACTTAAAAATAATAATGTTCTCACATAACTTGAAATTTTCGATTAGCGATTTCATTTTCTTATTCCTTAAATTTTTTTTTCTCATTGATTGGCAGGGATAGGATTTGCAATTGATTTATTTTCAGCTCAGTGCCGAATTCTGAAATTTCTAATATGTATATATACTGTATTGCTCTTTTTTCAATAAATTATTTTCAGAATCTAGTTTTAAATTAATAGATAAGTATAGTTCAATTACATCTGAATAATGCTACTTAAAAATGAATTTGAATGGGAAGCAATCTATTTCTAGATTCAACAATATGTCTAATAAAGATTTATAAATTAAAAACTGAAAAGTAAAAAATAATGAAAAAATATATACTTTTTTTTAGTAAACTGATAAAAGTGTATATTTGAAATTGTTTTTATTAGATTTATCTTTATTTGAAATCACCAATTTAATTGTTATTTAAACACAAAATGTGGAAATAAGACAAATTTTTCTCAACAATACAATAAAAATATCAAATATGCAATATAGAATAATTGCAATATTAATATGAAATTGTCCCCATACAATAATATTAATGTTACTATTACTAAAAGAGTTAAATGAATATAACAAAATCTAATAATATACCTGAAATTATTAAAATTAAGTTTATTGGAAATTTTTTAAAGTGTACATAATTAAATAAGTAATCAGAATTTTGAATATTTTTTTTATTAAATAAGTCAATGGAGATGAAACAAATAATTAATTTCAAGTAACTTCTTTAGATCTTATTTTCCAAGACATATTTCAATGTTAACAATGTTGACACCAGTTATCATATTGATAAATTGTACATCTCTAAGCTATGAAATAAAAAGTGATACAATCTATTGAATGCCAAATTTTGAATTATAACAGATAAATTCTTGTTTAGATTATTTTTTTAAGTGACTGAGCATTCTTCATAACAAATAGAAAGCTTCCACAATTTTGAGTTCTTCTAAGAAAGAAAATTCTAAGCCTGTTGAGGCTTCTTCTTTGGTTTCAGATACATGTAAAGTCCAAATAATGCAAGTGCTGAGTAAGTTGCATATGTAATCTGAAAAAGAAATAGGATGATTGAAAAATATATTATTCATAACAAACTTTATTATACAAAAGAACCTGGTAAGACATTTCTATGTTTAAGTGAGTCAGTTATGATTTTTTATACAACAAAATATTAAATAAATTAAAATAATTATCAATAGTTACACAGATTTTGGGGTTTATTATCTACAAGTCACAGGTCCTATGATTTTATTACAACTTTCATAAACCAAACAATTAAATGGAAATGTTCCACTAAAAAACTTTTAGCTAAATTATTTACATAATTATTAATTTTCACATTTTAAAGATGTATGCCAACTACACAAATAACTACTTTGCATAAGTTAACAAATTTCAATGTTTCCCCAATACAGCAAGAAATTGTTACTCCCTTTTATGCTCTTACTACAGAAATTTTTCATTTCGTTTAATTTATCTAATTATCTATTATCAGTAATGGATGAAAGATAATAGCAAATAAACTGATAAAGATTGTTTAAAAAATTGATGAAGTTAGAAGAAAATGCCATCAAGGTTTTAAGTTTTTTTCCCCATTCAATTTCTTTTAACATACTTTCTTTTCTAATTTTCTTAGAATACTTAACAAGAATACATTAGAAATTTATTACATTTCCACATTTCAGCCATTGAAACCATAGGCTATCTTCTTAAATAAAAAAAAGTCATTTTTTTTGTGACCATTTCAGAAATCACAAATATTAAAATTTTCATTAGGAAAAATTTAATAACCATAATATGACACAATTAAGAGGGCCAAAATTATTTATCACTATGTATTACTTAGTAACAGTAGTCTTTCAGTGACTATATTAGCAGCCATCTTATCTTTATAAATTGATACCTAGTTAATATGAAAGTATTTTAAATTGTAGATTTAAGATAAAATAGAAGCTATTAAACAAAATAATTAAATGATCCTCAAGAATATTTTTCCTCAAAAATATTGCTTCATATTTGCTTATTATGATTTCAAAACACAATATAACAAAAAAGATAAACTTAATATATTAATTTAGTATATTATATGACATTAAATTGAATAATATGAATTTGGAATACAATACTTCAAGCTGTTTATAATTTTTAACCAACTTTAGAGAAGGATTTTTGTAAGTTTAGTACAGTCAGATAAAAAGTAAACAAGTAAAAAAGTTTTAAATTTTGTTTTTGAAGCCTTTACTCTTAATTTGAAAAACCAGATTGCAAAACTCATAAATGATATGATATTTATTTACTATGTTACTGTAAACATTATGAAGCTATTTACATAATAAAGTGTATTTGAGGTTTATCTTTAGTGAAATAGATTTATTTAAGTTAAAAAACTTTTACCTTTTAATAAAATAAATTAAAACCGTAACAAAGAGTAAAAGAATATGGAACGATATAAAAGTTTTCACATACATTAGATCTACCACGTATTGTGTAGGTGTTGAAATGCTTTTGCCATCCTTTGAATTGAGCGTCACCATGGGCATCACTTGATCCAGCCATTTTATCTTGAAAATTAAATAAAAATAAATTAGGTTATCAATTATTAAACAAGAGAAGAATGCCAGTATAGTATACGTAAAAATAAATTATATAAGTAAATGTAGTTTTGAGGATGTTTTAAATTGCCTATTTTTCGCAAACCTTTCGATGTGAAGTAATATTTCAAAAATGTAAAACGGAAGATATAGATGTAAATAAAATTAGGGCAAAAAAATGGATGATCGCACGTTTAACCTTATAATAATTTATAAAAGTTTAAATATTTCAATTCATCCATTCAATTATATAAAAACACTAAGAAATAAAGCAAAAACTATCTAAAGTTTTTGTAATACACAAATAAATTTAAAAAAAGATTGAAAAATATGCTTTAATTTTCACGTACCGAAAGTCACCTCTGCTATCAACAAATGTTTGACTTCACTTTATATTAACTCACTCATTTAAATACATGAAGAAAATAGTTTCTGAACCCCCCCCCCCCACCTTATATATCATTTAAATATCATTTGTAATTGTCTTATTATTGATATATAAAATAAATAATTTGATACTACAACATAGAAGAACTTTCCAATCTTTATTCTTAAATTTATAATTTTTGAGAGCGCAATTAAATATATTCTTCAAACAACGTGTAAGCTATTTAACTGTAATTGGAAATTTAACTGTAAATAAACAGTGCAGTGCAGCAGCGTGATTCTAATTATCAACGTGAAAGCGATCAGTTTCATAGAAAAAGGTAAAAAATGTTTTATTTTGTGGTGAAATTGAATTACTTTTCGATATTATTTCAAGTTGTTGTAAATTGTGCTTATCATTGAATAAAGAAACTACTTTTATGAATAAATATGTTTCCCTCCTATTCTTTTTCATGCTTAAATTTTTCCTGACCGTTAGACAGAACTCATTCATAGGCAATTTATTTATCAGAAAGTTTCAGTTGGACCACTAATTTATAGCTTTTTAGTTTAATTGATAAAGGGTCTAGAAGCCATTTTTGTACATGTAAATAACTGGTAATACTTTTGAAACATTTTGTCCTTTACCTACCTGTGTTTAATTTTTTTAAAAACACATTTAGCGTAGTTAATTGTAAAGCTCAGTGAGGTTAATGCTTAAAACAAGCATCTTAATAAATGGCGGTTCATTAATGAAAATGAGCCATTTTGGTCATTACGTTCTTATTTTCATGATAGTACTTTTCAGTTATTATTTAGAATATATTGAACACAATCAGATTAGGAAGAAATCTCTCGATCTATCTATCCTTTACCTATATAGTTTCATTATTATGTCCAGTAGTAGAACAGAAATGCTGTGACATAGTGGACGGCAGGATTATACATAAGTCTTTAAGTTGTTATGCAAACAAACAAAATATAACTGCTGTTATATCACATTTTTAAAGAAAATAATAGTACAGACAAAAAATGGCTCAGCTCCCGTACACGGCCTCCGTCAAATCGGCGAGAAAATTGGTAATAAATGGAAATTTCTGTTTGCCGTTAATGGAAACCAGAATCTTCTTTATGGCAACCTTAAACCTTATTTTTTATCTCTTAACCTTCCCCCTTAACCACTAATTTTAAAATTTCGCTCATTTAATACCGTTTCATCCACAACTTCAGTCGACTTGTTGTTAGCTCTCGCCATTTCCCACGTGGTCAGGTTGTATTTTTCCATTTTATTTGTTTTTGATTATTTAATTTTCTATTTTTAACCATAGACATGGCATACGTCAATGTACGGATTTACGGTATTATTGAAAAATTTCAAAATGAGTTGCAAAATAAAAAGTTTGGTTTTAAAGTTTCGAAGTTTACAGATAATAAACCAAGGCTTATTTTTGGAAATCCTGGTGCTGCTACCAGGTATTTTGTGGCAGAGTTAATGCATGATCATTTTTTTTTTGCTTTTTTGAAGGAATGGGGTTTGATTAAAACCCCAAATTGCACTGTTTGCAATGCAGGTGCGAACAAGAAATGATGTTTTGGATGTTTGTAGTTTTGTTTGTCGGAATATTATCGTTAGGACTGAAGCACGAAAAATGTGTGGGAAACAGGTAAGTTTCAGGTATGACTCATGGTAACAATCTTAAAATTGGAAAGATTTCAGTTGATGACTGTACTGATATATATATATATAGATATAATCTTTGCCTTTTAAACATTTTCTTCAGTCCTCAATATTACCTAAATTTTGTCAATTCATTACTGCTGAATTTAATTTATCTAATTAATTGTAGGAGGTAATGGAAATATAAATGTATGAATTATGTTTATTATTATTATTATTGATTGTTAGTTGATAAAATATTGGCTTCATTTATTGATAAAATAATCTAATATATTCACACATTTATGATATAAACAAGGCATTAAAACTTGTTTATGAAAATTCTATTTATAGAAATTTTTTTGTTTAAAAAAGAACATTTATCTTATTTTGTTTAAAAAAAATTACTTTAATACTGATTTTGTACAACTGTAATAATTTTGTTTATATTAAATGATTTTAAATTTAGATGCCTAAATACAAAGTGGGTGATGTTGCTGCTCTATTTCCAAAACCATCAGCTGCAAAATCGGATACTGGGAAGAGAATACAGTCCATGTTTGATGATTTTTACAAAAATTCTAAAAAACTGAATAAACCTAGCCACTCTCAGGTTAGTATAACAAAGAATTTAAGAACAACAAAATATATTGTTATCTAGTTTTATCAGTAATGATCAATTTCTTAAGTGATTTCTTATTTCTAAAGATTAGTTAAGAAATTGCTCTTTCTTCTAAATGTGATGTGTTTTATCTCTGTTTAGTTCACTTTCTGTCTGTTTAGAACATATTTTTGATTATGCAGTTTGTAAGCTTTATATTTTTAGTTTAAAGACCCATTTTAATCGGTTTGAAAATGATAAATCTTAATTGTATCCGCTACTTTTTCACTTTTTGGTTTAAGTCAGGAATGCACAACCTTTTGAGGATGAGGGGCCAAAATATGAAAAAGGACCATGCTGAGGGCCAAAGCAGCACGTGAATATTAAAACACTTTATAAACGTGAAAACACTGTTTTTTTTTTTTTTTTTGGCCATATGCATGTATTACAATTATTATTTTACTCGTGCACATATTATGCAATAAATAATTGAATACTATACAAACAGTATAGATATGATTAAATCACTTTACCTCCAAAAAAAGAAGAAAAAAAATGAAAGATTACTGCTAAAATCGTGGCAATCTTGAAATAAAATACCAGAGGAAAACTTTTTGGTAATTATACAGAGAACACAATTTAAATTTTGAGGGAAAAAATTAATAATCAAAATTAGTAAAAGTTAATGAGATGGCTGGGACTAAATATTTGAAATTATCAGTTTTATTTTGGACTTAAGATTGGTTGTGGCAATGCGTATAATAGAAGGAAGATTCTCATCTGCAATTCTATTTCTTATTTTTGATTTGTTTAAATTCATTAGTGAGAAAATTTGCTCATAAATGCAAGTACTGCTGAAGACATTTACACATACAGCTGCATTTTGCTTTAAGCACAAAAATTCTTCAGCTGAGTCTTTATAAAATTAAAATATCTTTTTCTTTGAATTGATTTTTGAAAAAAATCAAAATTCTGTAAATCAATTGAGACTAATTGTATACTCTCAGCCACTAGATTTACATCAACAGAAAATGGAGAAGAAAGTGCATCAATATTTTTGGAACTTTATAAAATCTAAAAACGATCATCAAATATTTCACAAGATTTGAATTTGATCCTCATACTGCATATTCATGCGTGGAAATTTTTCATGTCTGCAAACTTCTTCTATACGAAAACTTATACTGGAGGTAGCCGTGAAGGTAACAAACTAAAAAGGAGTGTAATAAAAAGTAAATAAACTTAATGAACAAATGTAAATTATTTATTCTGATGTAGAATCGTCTGAGTATCAGATCCCCTCCCCCCCACCGTTCATTTTAAAAAGTTTGATTTTACTTTAAATTGCTTTTATTTTATTAACAATGTTCATCGATCAACTTCAAAGGCTACACAGGCCTAAATCCATAGATCCATAGGTTGGGCATCCCTGATTTAAGTAATTTATAAAAGATACAATTTTGCTATGTTTGTAAAAGGCTTGACCTTTCTTGTGTAACATGTTTTTCATATGAATATTGTATTATATTTGAAGGACAGTCAGTAATATATAATGAAATTTTTTAAATATTTAATTGTTTTGTTGCTACCTATTATTTAACATAATTACAAATATAAAGAATAGTAAGACAAAGTACATCTAACAATTCAATTTAAAAAGAATAATTATTATGAGAACATAATAACAAATATATACCATGGCAGACATACAACACAATCATACAAAATGCAAAAATAGTTATATTTTTCAATTTTGGGATATGGTTTATGCTATTTCAGTGAGGATATAAAATCAATATAAGGAAATATGCCATATTATTTGTAAGTTTTCTGGTTATTTTTAAAAATTAAAAGGAAGATAAATTGAAATCTAAATAAACTTTGAGTTAGTTATTCATTAATTCTTGCAAAATATTTCACTGTGTATGAATTTTTGATCTTTTGATTTCAGTTCAAGAAATATAAATTAGAACTAGACTAATAGCTTAACTGACCTACTAAAGTATTATTACAGATAATCTCTTTTTTAAAGAGATGTGGTTATTTTTCTGAAAGCTTTTTTTAAAAGTTGAATATTTAAAAAATATCTAATTAAAATTCTTAGCAGCATTAATATCTATAGCTATATATATGTTAATTATCTTTCATTTCTTATTTATTTTTGAGTTGGATGTAGTAAGCTCATTTAATTTGGGTTATACTATAAAACTCAAAATCAAATTAATATTTTAATGTTACTTGCTGGCTCAATTAATAATGTGTTTTGTATACTTTTATAATAAATAAATTAATTAATTGAAAGTTTCAATTCATTCATTCCTTTTATGTTTATTAAAAAGAAAGAGTAACAAAATTAAGTACTTAACCAATAGTCGGACACCAATAAAAAGTCACCTAATAAGGTAGAATTCAGCCAAATTTCTTTAGCAATTTTTTGCTGGCTCACGGCTAGCAGAAAAGTACCCAAAATTATATTTATATTTGTTGAATTATTAAATTTTTCAATAACAGTTAAGGAAATTATTTTTAATATTTTTTTGTTACTTCATTTTAGTTTGGACTGAAAAAGAAGCAAATAAACAATGATGAAAAAATTTCAGAAAATTCTAGGTAACTATTATATTTATTTTTATAAGAAATGCTTAAATATCATTATTGGCTGATATTTTCAACACTTTCCCCCCATTTATTGAAATTTTGTTTAGCAATAATTATAATGGTGCTTGTTATTTACTTGATATAATAAACTACTTTTATTTGAATATTTACTGCATATATTTTATATTTGAATGTATTTTCACTGAGGATATAAAATATGAATCATGCAAATTTGAAAGTTTTATTATATTATCAAAATTTGTGCTTTATTTTATACTTTTTATTTTTAAAAATAAGTAATGCGCTAAATAATAAATAGCTGTTATAGAATTCTTTTTTTTTTATGTAAGTTTATATTCTAGTAATATTTAAATTGTATTTACATTTTTTTCCATCATTTTTATAATTTGTTGTGATTTTCTAGTCGCCTTTATTGATGAGCTAGTTCACTGGTAATATTATTTCAATAATAGAATATATGTGATTAAATATTGATTGAAACAATGAATAATAGTTGAAAATTAGGCTAAAAAATGTTTTTTTTTTTTTAAACTTGTATAGACAAAAATGTTCATGACTTAAATTCGTATGATATGTTGGACCTAATTGTTGGAGTTAATAAGGCTTTAGACTCATATATATATATATATATATATATATATATATATATATATATATATATATAAATGTTTGTCAAAAAAGATTTTTGAACCTATATATCTTTAGTTGTGAACCAAGGTCTTGTCACTTGTCATGTTATCTCTTTAGAATCATTGCAAATACTTTCAGAAGGTTCATCCTTTACTACTTTGAAGCTAATAACATTAAGAATTGTTCAACGAAAAAATGAATATTCATTTCTATTATATTTATTGATTATTGAGTGCAGAATTACTCTAGAAATGGTATTTAATTTAAGGCAGAAAAAATCTGTAATGCATTTATTTCTTGTTTTTGCTAAAGTGATTGCATTTTCAGGGAAGGCAAAAAGAAAAAGAGGAAGCATTTAGATGAAGATGATTCTTTATCAAATTCTCAGAACATAGTGGAGACTCAGACCAAACAAAAGAAACCTAAGCTTCATTCTGCCCATGAAAATTTGAATGGAAAGAGCTCACAAGAAGAGGAAAGTTATTTTCCAAGAAATAAAAAGAAGTCTAAACACTTAAATTCTGCCAAAGAAAATTCTGCATTTTTAAAGATGACATTTGATGATGGGGAAGATGAAAGCTTCTCACAGTTTGATTCTGAAGGACAGAAACCAAATGAGCAAAAGAAGAAGAAAAAGAAGAAATTTTCAGAAAATGAAGCATTTGAAAATAATGATCATGAAAAATTCAAGAATAAATCTTCCAAAAAGATGAAAAAATTTGTAAATAGTAAAAATCAAAGTGAAGAATTTAATGTAACTGGTACCAGTACATTTGATGAACCCATGGAAGTAGAGCAAGCATCTGAGAAAAAGTCAAAGAAAAAGAAAAACAAGAAACAAAAGGGTGATAAAATTTCTCATAAAGATGCTGTTGCACAAGCTGTTGACCCTGAAGATGTTGAGGATCAGAATGATGATGAAGAACCTAAAATTAAACAGAAAGCTAAAAAAATGAAAAAATCATTTCCTTCAGAAAACAGTCAGAATCAGAATTCTGAAGCAAAAAAGACATCGGAACAAAAAAGTGAAACCTCTGAAGTGAATTCAAATAAGAAAAAGGGTAAGAAGAAACCAGTGGAATCATCTGAACGCCTATCCCGGACATTGTTTGCAGGAAATTTGCCAGTTAGCATGACAAGACAAGTAATTAATAAAACTATTTTTTAAAATATAAAGAATTAATTGCTTTAGATGTAAATCTTGTTCCATGTAAACCATGATAATAGATATAACTAATTTATTTTTCTTCAACTCTTTTGATTTAATGTTTACTCAAAATAAAATTGTTCAGAGTTATTGTTTACAATTCTACAGTGAAGTTTTTTATATGTTTTTTTAAAAAATGCCTTTGTTAATGCATGGATTTCATGTTTAAGAAGGTATATGACAGACATGATACATTTTCACAGAAATGTGAAATTTACCATTTTCAGAATTGAATTATATCATTCTTGAGCTTGATTAATTTACCTTTGTGTAATAATTCTACAATACTTTTAATGTTTATAGCAAGTTTGTATAAATTAATTCATTCTTATTGTAACTATAACTATTTTATTTCTCAGTATTTATACTTTACACAATTTATTATTTTAAAAGATTTAACTTTTGTATTTGAAGTCTATATCCCATTTCATGGGTTTGATTACCAATCACAATCTATTGAAATATAATGTTTGTCTATATTGCTTATTATTGTATTTTCATATTGCTTATTTTGTTACTAAGCATTGACATTGAGATGCATTTAAAAAAATTCTGCCAGAAATGCCACTTTTCTGTATTTTTGTTCCATGTTGTGTTGATCACAAGAATGTATATAAAAAAGCCTTTATTTTTTTTTAATTCATTAAATCAGTTTTTTTTTCACAGTTGGAATTTCTGACATTCTGAAAAATAAAAGCTGATTCAAAAGTTTTTTTTTTAATTTATTTGCAATTCTTAGACAATTTTATGCTATGAACAGAATGTTAAAGAGTATTCTTTTTTTTTAAAAAAATTCATTTTGATCAGTTGTATAAATATTTTGAAGTAGTAAAATTTTTAATTTAAAAAAAATAGTAAGGCTAAATTTAACTTTTTATGTTTAAAAATTTTTGTAAATTTTAATAATTTATAAGGGACTTCAACAGAAGAGTCTCAGTTTTAGGAATGAAGAGTTTTCAGAATTTTTGCATGCTTGATTTAGCAATTAAAATATTAATCATTGAATGCTAATATCATCTTAAAATAGATACATTTCTTATTGTTTTTTATTCTAGGGATTGCAAAAGTTATTTTCTCCTTTTGGATCAATTGAAGCTTGTCGTCTTAGAGGAGCTGTAAGTTGCATCTACTAAAATTACTTTTTATTGTTCTTTTTTTTAATAATTTCAAAGATGAGCTTGCAATTACTACAATTTGAATTTTTTAAAAAAATGCATAATCATAAAGATCATCCAATTTTTTTTTTTTTTTTTTTGATCATCATTATGTGGTGCAAATGATGGGTTGGGGGGGGGGGGGGGGGTAGAAGTTTTTTTGTAATGAGAGTTTCTGTGTTTTTTAATGATTTTTTTAAACATTTTTAATTTTTTATTTTGTTTTGTTATAGTAGTAATATACTGAATTTTTTAATAGCTTATGTGAGCAAAATTATTTATAATTATTCAAAATTATCTATAATGCATTTAAAAAACTCAATTATTTCTATATATTTCTCTGGAATCATATTGTTGGTCATTTTTATACAATAAAAAATATTTTATATTTCTTTGATATGAAGTATTTTAATTGTATTAGCAAATAAAAAAAATTAAATAGACTTAAAAAGTCTTTTGATGAAGTTTGCTTATTTTTTTTATGAAGTGTTTAATGATATTAGGATTTTCATATTAAAGTAGCAATAAAGACTATTCAAAACTATAAAAATTTAATCTAGATGAGATTTTTACAGGAATTCTTATCACAGAATTCATTGATAAAGATATTACTTGCACATAAAAAGTTACTTCTAATTTGTAAATTGGAACATGCATTTATGTCTTTAGTTGCTGAAAATCATTATTTTTTCTCCATTTTGTAACTATTTTTCTGTTTTAAATTAAGTTTAATTTTAAACTAAATGTAATAATCCTTATATTTGAAATGTTTATTCTGGTTATTGATATCAAATGATAAATTCTTAGAATTGGAGTTGCAAATCAAAAAGAAAGTTTCTGTTGCATAAGAAGGCATGTTTTAGCAAATATTACCAATACAAGTTACATTTTCTTCTTCTCATACCATCCTATTAAATAAATCAGCAATTTTGAAATTTGTTATTTTTATGAGATCAAATTTAGTTTTCTTTCTCATTCTTAGCTCATTTTTCTATACATTTCAGTAATAATTCCTTAGCAGTTGATTACTTTGTCTCTTTGTGTAAAATTATTTTAAAATACATGCATTACATTTACAATTTTTTCAGGTGCCTGTTAAAACTACAATTCCTAAAAAAGTGGCAGCTATTAAGTATGTAAAAATATTTTTTACTTTCATTTTTTTGACAAATTTAATTTTCTTATATATAATTACATTTGTACATATTCTTATATATTTGTACATATCCTAAAATTATACATGTAAAGATACATATGTAATTATAATTTAAAGTTAAATTAAACCATAATTAATTCCCAAATTTTTATCTTAATTTAACTTTAGTAACTTTATTCTAAAAATATTCTCTTATTTCCTGATCCATTCCAATTAATTCAACAGAAGCTTTGTAAAATTGCTGAATCAGCTAAAAGCTGACTAAATCCACACTTCAAGTGAAAGGATAAACATTGTACAGCTAAGCAAATTCCATTTGTAGTTCGCTATAACTCCCTAGCATGAGGTGCACATAGGATTGACATGCATCAAAGATCCCTATTAAAACCCAAAAGTATATGGTCACAAGGATAAAAGTGTCATCAGCTTTTTCTCATTCTGTGTTGTACTTGTTGCTTTTGCTTTTATATAATGCTTGCTTCCAGTGATTGAATACAATGAATTTAAAAATTCTAAATTTCATCTTTATCTTCAAAACCATCTTCTGCTTTCAACAAATAATAATGCTTATATATATATATATATAAATTTAGTTTTATTATTTTTTAAAAAAGCAATTGTGACTTAAGTTAGTTTTCATTTGTCTTCTACTGTACTTTTATTAGAAACAAATAGGAAGAAAACTGACTGATGATGCATTCAAAACTGATTTTTATTTTAGATAATGTATATTGTATTTCAGGATAGACAACACAGACTTGTGTGTGTGTGTTTTGCCATTAAAGTGTATAATGCAGTTATTATATAGAATACGTAGTTATTCCATGAAATAACTGATCATGTCCATTAAAGTGTGTAATATGTTATTAATTTGACACTTTCACTAGTTATTCTATGAAACAACTAGGTATTCTATAAATCAACTAATGAGAGACAGTTAAAGCGTAAAATAAACAACTGATCTAATATGAAATAACTAGTTATTTTATAAATAAACTAATGATAGACAATTAAAATGAAAAAGAAGCAAGAAAAAATTAATAATACAGAGAGCAGAGGATGTAATGAAGTAACAAAATTGAGTTACAAAGCAGCATTTAATTTTTAACAAAAAGTGTTTAAATGAAGTGAAAGAGATGTAAAGTTTATTCTAATTTGAATTGTAAAAATTAATTTTTTCTTGAAAAATGTTTGAAGGTCACAAATTGTCGTATTGTTAAATTGTCTTACTAAAAGAATCATATTGTGTGACAGAATATAAATAAAAAGAATTCAATTCTTTAAATTATCTTTTTTGTAATTTGATCTAGTGATAGGTAGTTTGATTTGGTAGAGGTTTAGATCTTAGTTTTAATTGGTTCACAAACTATATTTTACTCTACTACACCAAAAATGCCAAGAAAAGAAAACTTGTATTTATAATTTACTTGAAAAGTTTTGTTAAACATGGTATAATTTATTTTTCGTAGTCTAAAACATAGAAGTGTTCATTGATACATCTATCCCTTTATATCTCAAAGTGTCATAATCATTTGTTTTTGAGTTGGTCGATTCAGTAGATAGTAAAATATATATCCTGTTAACAATATTACATATTATATGTTTTTATTAGCAACAAATTATTTCTGATAAGAATGTTATAAAGAAATATATCAGTTAAGTAACTGACTAGAGATTATATATTATGCAGATAGCAGTGGATATATTAAAAATGTTTCCTCAGATTCTTTCCTGCAAAAGTACATGGGATTCTTAATATATATGAGACATCTGTGACTTCAAGTATCATTAGTAGATTGATTTAAGTATACATTCATGTCTATAACACATCTTTAATTTTAGTGAATTTGTTATCCTATTTGTTATGTTGACATAATGTCTGCATTGTGGTTGAATCATTATTTATGTAAGCATGATTTTAATTCATTTTTATATAAATTACTGTCACTAAACCTTGTTTAACACTACTGTTCATTTATTTTCTTTGTCATAAAGCAAACACATGGAATGGTCATATATTTTAAATTTATAAATTATTTTAACATTCTTTATGAAATATGCTTTTGCTGTAGTTGAAATAATCTGTTGCTAAAAATTTATAAAATTTGTTGTCTTATTATGATATATATTTACATATATATTTTATTATTATTCCAGAAGTGA
>JAOUZG010016664.1:639735-663354 GCA_026289955.1 Argiope argentata | reverse complement strand
CTACCGGTGGTCTTCGCATCGTGGCCATGTACTCCGTTCGTGACTACTGCGACATGTACTTGATGTACGGCCGATGTAATGGAAATGCCTTACGAACTGCTAGGGAGTATGCCCGTCGATATCCGTCCCGCTGTTCGCCAGATGTCATCCGTAGGCTGGACGACAGACTGCGAAATAGCACAGGAACCGTCTTGCCAACAGCCAATCTTCACGATACTGGAAGACCGCAGAGCGCCCTGACTGTAGCACACGCGGATGCAATACGGCAGCGGGTAGAAGAGACGCCCGAGGTAAGCACACGCGCATTAGCCCGTGAGATGTCTTTGAGTAAAAGTACTGTGCACTGGCTTTTACAGTCTGAGAGGCTATACCCATTTCGGTACACAACCGTGCAAGGTCTGAAACCAGATGACTTGCAGAAACGCGTGTGGCTGTTGCAGCAACAGAAGACAGATAATGGTTTCATTTCACTTGTCCTGTGGACTGATGAATCATGTTTCACTCGTGATGGGATATTCAACCATCACAACAGCCATATGTGGTCACAGGTCAATCCGCATGCAATCCGGCCGCAAAAACATCAGGAACGTTGGTCTCTTAACGTGTGGGCCGGCATACTCGGGGATTGCCTGCTTGGATCATATCTGTTGCCTGAACGGCTCTCGGGACAGTCGTATTTGGTGTTTCTCAATGAGGTCTTAACCGAGCTCCTCAATGACATACCATTAGCGGCAATACAGGGACTTTAGTTCCAGCATGATGGGGCTCCGGCGCATTTCTGTGCTCCTGTACGGGGTTGGCTGGATATGGAATACCCCGGCTGCTGGATCGGATGGGGGGGGGGTCCGGTTCTATGGCCGCCACATTCGCCAGATCTTACACCGTTGGATTTTTTCCTTTGGGGTCATCTCAAGGAACTGGTGTATCGAGACGTAGTGACAACACAAATGGACTTAGTTGCTCGTCTGCATGTTGCTTGTTCTTCGGTGGCCTCCGCGATGCTGCAACGTGTGATGACAGCCATTCCACGGCATGCTCAAGCCTGCCTCGATATGCGCGGCGGCCACTTTGAACATCTGCTTTAAATTGTGCATGTACGTATACTGCTATTGATATGTTCAATAAAGTGTTTTTTTTTTTTTTTTTTTTTTTTTTTTTTTTTTTTTTTTTTTTTTTTGCACCGGCAGTGAGGTCATACTTAGTTTTTCGTATTTTTCTCGTAAACTATGGATCGTACAGGAACGCTTCTTTGGGCAGTTTTTATGTACTCCCAACGAGGAATCTAGCTATGCAGAGTTTATGCGGTTGTTTTAGGACACCCTGTATGTATATATATATATATATATATATATATAATGTATGTATGTATGTATGTATGTATGTATGTATGTATAAAATAAAGAAAACAATGAAAATTTTAACTATGCTGTCTTAAAAAGTGGAAATATTGAGAAGTAAGGAGGTGACTGAAATTAAACAGCCTGATACTGGCTTGCTGAAACAAAGATTTTCTGTTTTGGATGCTAAGGGGAAACTATAAAGATTTTTTGGAAAACAATGAATCATTTCTTTTACCACCTCTATTATTGAAACTGTATCAAAAATAGTTGTTACTTCAAAAGATACTTTTAAATTCTTCTTAAATTAATTTTCAATACCTAAGAATACATTTAGTGTTTTTTTAGTAATAATTATTGAATTTTTCAGAAATTCAAACATAATCTAAAATTTACTACCTATGGAAATTGCTTGTTTGTTGCAAATATTGATTATATTTAATCTTAATTAAATTTCATTGCATAATATGATTGTTCAGATCAATTATTGGTTGGTTCAATCAAATATTTTTAAACTTAATGATATACAGTTAAATGCTATTATTTTAGTAGCCTTATTTTAATAGCTTTATTCTACTTTCATTTTGTGCCTTAAATTTTGAATCAAGCCTATGAAATTTAATAATGCTGATATTTTTGTTCAGTTTACAAAATGCTCAGTTAATTCCAATATTAAAATGATAGGTGCATCTGTATTATGTAATCTGGTCAAAAAGATACTTGGTAGTTTCAAATATGGAAAAAAAAATCAATATAATTTTAAGTTATAAACAAACACATGTTCCAAAATTCACTTCATTTTTAATTAATTTAAAAAAGGTTTAAAAATAGAGCATTTTTAAAATTTTAAAAATTTACTTCAGTTTCATATTTTTATCTGCCAAAATCTGTTTGTCACCAAATTAGATTGTTCTAGATGCAATTATTTACCCTGAGATTGCCAATTTACTCTTGATGGCAAATTTTTTATTTTGTACATTTGTTTTTATAATTATTAGAGATAATTCTTCAGGGTTTATTAGATTTAAAAAATAATATATTTGACTCTGCATTTTTTTTTCTGCACTAGAGAATTTGTAGTTCTGAAATGCCATACCCTGCTGTATGAAAACAAGCTCAATCAATCACTAAAGTTTCAATGCTGTTGTTTAATTTTAGAAAATAACAGGCTTTTTTTATTGTTTTACTACCAATATACATGTGGTGCTTGCTTCATTTGCCAGATAACATGTACCGTACTGAAGTATACTTTTAGTATTGTGGTTATGTTACTCGACTACAGGCCCAAGCATTGTGGGTTCGTACTGTGACCTTCACTCCGCCACATTGGTAATCTTGACAACACAACCTCATGCAACTGTCGTGGTGCCATCTGCCTTCAGCAAAAAGCCATCAGACCCGACGCAGCATCAAAAAAAAAAAAAAAAAACTGTCAGACTTGCTAGATGCAGCATGTAAAACAAAGCTGTCAAATTCTCTTAACACATCAATGCACTCACATGTTTGGCAATTGGTGCTTTAAAATCATTCATCTCTCTGCCAACTCACTGGTGGAGGAGTACTGTGACGCTAGCTTCATAAACCAGGTAACATCTATGATACTAAAGTATACTTTTAGTATTGTATTTATGTTAAATATTCTAAAGATTTTAAAGTTTATTTGACTGGATTGCAGTTGAGAGCTATCAAGAATAATTATTTAATATTTTAAAATATATTAATATAATTATGATTGACATTGATATTAGTAGACTAGATTGCTTTATTTATTTTGAAATAGTCAAATACATCAGAGGTAAAAAAATTACCAATGACTCTCAAAAGCATATTTGAATAGAAGCAATTAGAAATTAGAGAACGAATATGAGATAAAAATGTATAGATTATCTCTAACTGTTTAGTTTATATAAAACTGTATAATTTATCTTGCAAAAGAATTTCAGAGTACATTATATGTCTTGCAAATGTTTTGATCTGAATTTAACTTTTGATGACATTTGAAAATTATTTCATCTTACAAATCCTGTATTGTTTTATGATTTAAAAAGTATGTAAAATAATTTTGAAAGTCTTGTAATATACTGGCAAAAAAAAAAAGAATGTCAAATATCTTACTTCAGAACTATTATCAGAAATGAGATAGGAATGTTGTATCAATAGAAGTAAAAAAAATCTAGTGTCTAGTCTAGTCTAGTCAAGTCAATCAAATATTACAACTTTCCTTAGCTTTCAAATATCTCTATGAACATGTTTAATGTTATTTTAGAGTTTTTCTTTATTTAAAATCCTATGTGGTTTTTTCTCCACATTAAGAATTTGATAAAAGTAAAGAAGACAGAAAATGAGTCAATAAGTTGGCCATAGGTTGGGTTGTTATCTGAATAGTTTTAGAAAATTTCAAATTTTATTAGCTGTTCAATAGTGAAAACAAAAATCAAAGATTTCACTTATGAAGATTGCTGGTAATTTGGCTGCAGTAGTTGTAACCCATGTTTGGTACATGACTATTGTTTCCTAATTCCCTCACCCTCTTTTCTTAAGAAAATTTCCCTTTGTTCTCATGATTTTTTTTCTCGATATTATTCCTAAGTTAATTATTGACTCCTAATTTCTATTTCATGTTGTTCAGCTGAAACTCATCTACTTTAATCTATTCTACTTAACATTACATCTGCTTGATATTACATTTATTTATTTTTTTTGTTCAAAATCACTCATAAAAAAAGATAGATCTGTAATTTTTATAATTTAGAAATAATAGTAAATTTTTTTAGATATTTAAATATAATGTAATTTTTAGATTTTTTATCATATATTTTTTGCACTGTTGCTACTGTGTATCGCTGGCACACATGCGCGCACACACACAATCCAATCAACTGAGTACTATGATTAAAACGAATATTGTAAACTAGATATTTTAAAACTGTAACATAGTAATGCAAAATCACATTAGAAGGAGAAAATTTTTTATTTTTAAGTATCCTTAATTGGAATTACATTTTCTTTAATAAATGAAATTGTCAAAACTAAAGAATTGAAAGTAATACCTACATTGAAAAAAAATAATAATTGAATTAAAAGCAATGTAAATTTTGTCATAAAGAAAACCAGTTGATTGTTAGGTATGTTGAAAAAGATTTCAGGTTTCAGTATTATCTAGTTATAATAAAATAATTCAATTATTTCTTAAAAGAAAAGATTCAAAATTAAAAGTAGTCGTATACTTTACCAAGACTAGAACATGATTTCTTAAGAAAATATTGATTGCATTTATTTATTCGTTTGGTTTTACCATCCAGATAACTTTATTACAAATATTAATGATCGTTACTTAAAAATAGTTTATTTAAATTGTATCCAAGTTTTGTAACTATTCTGGAAATTTCATTGATTTTAATAATAGCTATCACTTCTGCAGAATTTTTTTTTTTTTTTGAAATTTCAATTATTAAAAAATTAATATTAGTCAAGAATAATTTATTCCCTTACCCATTTTATCCTTCAAATCTAATTTAGTCTTAAAGTTTAAATTAAAATCTGTGATCACCTCATTTTGTATCAAACACAGTAGAAAAATAAATTAGAGAAAATCCCAATAAGTCGCAAATTATTGTAGTGCAAGGTATAGCATAGGTATACTCCGTTTCGGCCGTAGCCATTCGGATATAACGATGAGCCGCTGCAAAGCAACCTCCACCGAGCACAAAAGTGCAGGTTAATCAACTTAATTTTCATTAAACTTAATTCAAAGAACCAGATCATAAAAAGATATGAATTTAAATTCTCAAAAATTTTCACATTGTCTCCAAGTAATAGTAATTATCAAACGTTTCAACAGTTATTAGAGGAACGTAAAAATGTAAACAACGTTAACTAAGAAAATGCTGTTAAAAAGAAATATGTATAAATATTTCAACAGATATTAGAGGAACATAAAAATGTAAACATCGTTAACTAAGAAAATACTGTTAAAAAGAAAAAGGTATAAACATTTCAACAGTTATTAGAGGAACATAAAAATGTAAGCAACATTAACTGAGATAATGCTGTAAAAAAGAAAAAGTATAAAGCAACTATATACAAAGTAAGCTCTTGGTAACCCAAAAGCAAATAACATATATACAAAATATAGTTTCCATATACAATATAGACGTAAGAAAACTAATGTCAAAGCAAAGAGTAATTTCAATCATGCTCCACGGATTCCAACTGCATAAGATTATTGATAATTTCAGAAGCATATGCCCTAAAGATAGGGAATTTTAATAGCAATTTGATGTCCAAATTCCTCCAGCCTAATTGCCATGTTGAGCAGGTATTTTCCCATAAATCACATTCCTGTATAATATGTTGAATAGTTCCAGAAGATTTGCCACATCTGTACTTATCAGATTTTCCCAAATAACCTAGCTTGGTGAGTATTAAAACCCCCATGACCAGTTATGATTTGGTTTATGAAAAAGTCACCATATAGTCCTTTAAGATGCACTTATAGAATAAATTTTTTAGTACAAACACCTTTATTGGAGGCTTCCCAATGAACCTGCCACTTTTCAATTATTTTTTTATTTATTTCAGTTCGCAGCTAAGTTGCAGTTGGACTGAAAGAAGAATCAATCATCTCTTTTTTTTAGTTGCTTCTTTTGAATAAAAGTCCGCTCTCTCATTACCTTCAATCCCTATATATGCTTTTACCCATGTCAAATTAATATTGAGTTTAGATTTAACTATTAACTTTTTAAATTCCTGTATGAAATTTTTGTCTTTGTTTGGAGCTTGCAGAGTTTGTAGGGCTGATCTTGAATCTGAGATGATGTCCGTAATTATTAATTTTTCCCTTATTATGAATTTAACTGCCAATAGTATAGCTAGAAGTTCTGCTATATATACAGTTGTTAAATCATTTAATCTATACATTTTGCTATTTCTTTCAACACCATCCTGAAAAAAGACAAAAGAACACCCCACTCGGTTATTTAATTTAGAACCATTAGTATATATTTGATTACTAGTTTTCGTCCCGTTAAAGAATCTCCAAATGATTTTTTCAGACTCCCACAGGGCTGTGTTTTTTGTAAATTCAATATTAATTTTACCGTCTACATTTTTACAGATTTTATGTTGCTTTATGGTTGCTGAGACTGCAATCATATGTTGTATTTTTAGATGTAACGGTGGACATCCACTCAAAACTTGTAAAGCATCATTAGATACTGTTGGATAACATTTGGTGCCAGGTATCTTGCTTCTCACCATTGAGCAGTGTCTCCCACAATTATCAGAAGGATAATTATGGAATGTATAAAGATGAAATCAAAATATTTCAATGTATTGTTCAAAGACGAATTTGCACCTTAGCATTAAAGTTGATTATCAACTCCATCCTCTAAATTAGCCATTATCATTTGTTCATCATTAACCTAATTTTATTTCATTCATTAAATTTTAAAAGACGAATTTCAAAATTGTTAAGGACCTTTTTTGTGATAAGAATGTTGACTTTATAAAAATAATTAAACCATTAATCATTTTCACATATTTTTTAATTCTCAATTAAATGAATTTGTGCATCACAATAAGTTTATAATTTGCTGTATAAAAATTATTTCAAGGGCCTCAGTTCACAACAGGCCTTACTTTTTTTTATTTTATATACTTCAATTTTTTATGTGTAGGGGTTGCCTGTGTAAATTTGAAATTATTTTTTTAATTCAATTTAGGTTGCTCTAAAAAATACAATTCTTAGTTGCTTATTCATTTATATTGTGATATCATATGTCAGATCATTTGTTGTACTAAAGGTTTTATGTAAATTTCAGTTTAAAAAAAACTGGGACTAAATAGTCTATGACATTTAATGAACAAATTATTAAGTTGTTGGGGATAATACAAAATTTTTGAATTTGGTGATTCTGAATTTTTTAATCTGTCATAACTATCTGTAACTTTTGTGGTAAATGAATTATATTTCTCTTATATTTGTTTTTGAAAACAACAACAACAAAGAATTAACATGAAGCATTAAGAGTATTACAAGCTTCATGTTATTACTTTATCACATAATAATTTCAATATCCCAATCAAACTATAACAGTTCTTATTTTGTTAATCATTTACTTTAGTAAAATTTTCGGTTTTATCTACAAAATATTGTACATTTGTCTTAGCCTTTTATTACTGTAAATTTGTATTTTGGGTTTTCCCCTTATTACTTTTTCCCCATAGCTAAAAAAAAGGGGGGGAGGTTGAATAAAGGTAGTAAGCATTTAAATAAAATGTTATATTATTTTTTATATTCATTTAAACGTGCTTCATTTTTTAAAAAATATATATAATTTGTAATTTAAAATATATCTTTTATTTTTTATCTATTAAATTAAAAAAAATTCAGTTGACTATATTGTACAAGAAATAAATTTTTGATTAATATTAATAGCATTTGTATAAAAATAACTAGTTCTTTAAGAATATTTGATTTTATTCTGCATTATTTATGCTTGATATACAACATAAGGAATACAAAAGGCTCTCTTACAAAACAATAAGAGTCAAAAAATTTATTTAAAATTTACTTTATCTCTGAGAACAAATTTGATTCAGTACTCTAGTTTGCATGATAAACTTTTGAATTTCTGGCAGTTGTAAATTTCAAAGAAAAGTATTTTTAACTGGAAAGTTTGCTTGCATATTGTTAAATTGTAAGATTTCTTAATATTTTGTTTTTCTTGACTTAGTGGGCCTAATTTTAATTTGATTTACTGGGTTATATTCATGCTCATAATTGTTATGTTTGTATTTATTTATTTATAGATGGATTTTGCCCTGGAATTTTAAAAATTATTAAAATTGGAAAAATGTGTTATAAATGTCATTGATAGTTTAGTAATAAGTTCTGAAAGATATTTATTAGAATCTGTATCTTATTTTAAATATGTTTACCCTTTTAGCAATGTATTTTTCAATTGTATTATTTAAACTGAAAACATGTTTTAATTTTAAAATTGATGCTTTGATATTTAACAGACTTAATAATTTAAAAATGCAATTTTTCTACAACTCAGTGATAAGGTATAAGATTTCTTTACTTTTTCATAGAAATATCTGAAAAGTGTACATTTTTTATAAAAAATATTTTATTCATTAATCTTTACTTATAATAAAGCACAATGTGTGTGTGTCTGTTGGCGATGTACAGGCCAGACCATTCAACCTACAGCTACCAAATTTGGTATATGTATATCTTGGGTGCCGGGAATATGCGTAATAATTAATATTGAAAAATTTGTAAAAGCATATAAAACTATTTTTTACCCGCATATTTCGGAGACATCAAAACTTTCTAACCAAAACAATATCATGTTCTCAAATGAGAAAAAATAAATCAACTATCATTCCAAATTAAACATATAAAAATTTCATTTTCGGCACATGTCTGTATACAATGAAACAAATATCAAACATGACATTTTTGGAAAATAAATGGATGGAAACGTTTTCTATGATATTTTACTATACATATATTATTAATCCAATTAAATAATATATTTAAATACATATATTATTAATCCAATTAAGTTTTATTTAAGACGAATATGGCTTAACAAGGCATCTTCTGTAGTCGAAGCCCAGCATCTAATTTCTTAATTATTTTTTGAGATACATAAATCTCTTAATAAATGGTCTAAGTGAAATATATAATTAGTAGATTCAGGGAAAAAATACTGATGAACTAAATTTTTACATACATTATCTGCTCTGTGAATCATATTTAACAAAATATTCTTGAGACAATAAGTCCTTAAAATAAAAAAAAAGTGATACTCCAATGAACTAACTCAATCATCAAAGCTGATCAATCTATGAAACTTTCAATATAACTATTCAGTAATAACTGGTGATTTTAGATCACTTTATCAAGATCTCAAAGAAGCCAATCAGGGTTACTCTAGAATAATTGGCCTAAAGTATGAAAATGATGATTGTTCTAAACTTGCAATATTCAGAACTGAATAAATCAGCCAGATTTGATCACAGAAGATATGATTGTTTATTTATTTAGAAGTTGAAATATTAAGAATATTTTACAAATATGACTCTATAAGACCAAAAGAATTTAAACCATAATTTTTTGAAATATATTTATTAACCTAAATTTTTTTTATTATTGAGAGCATTTATATACATCTAAAAATAAAATTAAAAACTGAATGTTTCATTTAATCTCTGAAATTTTTGCTGAATAATTCCTTAAAATATTACAAATTATTAAAAAAATTATAACGTTTCAATTTCTGTAATGAACATAAAATTTCAATCTCGGACTACTCTACTTTCAGTTCTTAGTTTTATTCAAAGACATGTTTGGATTGAGCAAAGAGGTCTTTATATTAATTGAAATTTCATAATTTCCACTTTAATTTAAAACTAAATTTTACTTGCACTGATAGAAAATCAGAGATTGATGTGGAGTTCAAAGATAGGACTGGTTAAGGCCTATATAATACTATAAGTGAATAATATGACTATCGAAATTTGAAGCTTAAAAATATTTTGCTGAATAACTTATTATGAGACCCAGTTATATAAAATAAATTGATTGAACCCTTTAGTCGCATTAATATTGGCGAACCGGCTGGTCGCCAAAGGCGGCTAGTATGAAATATGTCTCTGTTACCATGTTATTAAGAACAGATAAATCTACATTTTAAATCAATTTTAATTTATAAAATTAAAGCAAATTTAAATTATTATGTTGATTGAAAATGATTCTTTGATACATTCAATAAAAACTTGACTACATAATTTCTTTTTTCTAAATAATAATAATAATAAATATTTTAAAATATTGCTATGCATTTAATGCTTGTTGAATTAATATAAATTTTGCAGTATTTGAATAAAATTTAAAAGCATTAAAAATTAGCCAGCATCTCTACTAAATTTATTTAATTAACATTATTTTTTTATTGCTATCTTGTAAATATGCCCCCCCTTTCAAAAGTAAAATGTCTTATTTGAGATTTTTTAAACTATAATTTTTGTTTGTTTATATTTTTAAATGCAACTTTCCAAATTTTCATAGAACAAAAATTATAAATATTTTTAACTTTGAATATTTTTAATATATCTTATTTTTAGGCATATCTTTCAACATGTATCAGTCCAAGAAAAGAAGCCATTTCACAGTTTGTTCAACAGATATTTTTGGGAAATTACACCGCTGCAGTTATTGTGATTATTCATCATTATATACAACTCATTTAAAAAGGCATCTTTTGACTCATACTGGAGAGAAACCATATAAATGTACAACATGTTTAAAATCTTTTAAGGATAAAAAAAATATGTTGTATCACATGGCTTTAAATAAATGTGGAAGCAGATGAATTAGAGATATATTTTTTTGCACTATATAATGTCATAACACATCACTAAAATGCATTCATCATTTTTTACTTTTACCTATTTAGTAAAATATTCCATTAACAAATAATCGTATTACTATTCTTTATACTAGTTTCAGAATTAGTATCCACATTTGTATTTATTCTATAAACTCTTAGAAAGGAATTAGAAATTAAGTTTTTACAATTAAAAAATTCATTCACTGTTAAATTTTAAAATTAGTTTAAGTTCTTTCACAGATTGTTCCTTTTTAATCATCAATAATAACGATGATAAAAAATACTGCCATAAAGCACCTGAGACATTGCTTGCTACATATCAAAATTTTACTACTAATGAGTGAAAAATAATTATTATATGATTTCAATATTATTGGATATTTAATACATATCATAAAGTTGAATGAGATTACCATGTATGGTCTTCAAGAAATTAAGTTAGAAACAAAATTAAAATTATATTTCTATGAAACTGAATCAAAAATTGTGTCTGCCTTTTATTTAACATTTTGAAGTAATGTTATTAATCTTAAGTTAAACAAAATTTAAATAGGAATTGTTAATAAAGTGAAAAAATCTCAAATTTAATTATTTGCTGCAAACTATAGAATATGCCATATATTGTTGGTGAACTTACTCAATGACACTTATTAGAGAAAATAAAATTTCTAACAAGTATCATTATGAAGTACAAAGTTCTATATGCAATTCTATTTATTTTATAGTAATCTATGGAAGTTGATTTTCCCACTTGCATGTAATGCTTTAAAAAAATCTTTAAAATTTATGTAGGACTCCTATCATGGGACAGATTAAAAATTCCATTGCAGTAATTAAAATATTTACATCTCTTAAGATTTATGGTGCAAATGAATATTTGATTATTGTTTTAGTTTATTTGAAAAATATGAACCACATTCTGTGATTTTTTTTGAAAAACTGATTCAACATACTAAGTTTTTAACTGACCAACTAACAAGCTAATTTTAAATTAGTTGGAGGTAATTAGATTGGTTTAATTGTAAAGTTTTATGTAGTTTTATTAATTTTAAAGAAGAAATTTTTTCATATTTTTTGCTTGAAGCTGTGTTTGTTTTTAAAAAATGATCAAAAAAGCATATAAAGTATTAGTTTATTTGTGGATATATTGTATACAATCACTATGATTAAATTTGATAATGCTGTAATATTCCTTTTTAACAATGTATGACTATTTATTCAAATTTTACATATTCACACAATTTTTTTTCCTTTTTCTTTTATGGTATTTTGAGTTATTATAAATATGAATTTTAATGCTACTTTTTGTATTTAATTTCTTTACCTTTTATAATCCTTTTTGACCAGATATTTTTCTGGATGTTTATCAAGATGACTGACTTCCTGAAAAAAATGTATTAAATTCCTTGAAAAAAAAATGGATTTCAAAATGAATGTTTCGTTAATAGAAAAACAGAATACATTTGTTTAATTTATCTATATATGTCTTTTCTTTTTTTCCCCTCCTCTCAATCTCTTTTTGATTTACTATAAAAGAAGAAGAGGATTTCTCTTTCTTTAAAATAAGGTAATCTCTCTTATAAAATTAACCCAGATCCTTGTTAAAAAAACAATAGAATATTTACTATTATTATTCAGAAAATAACAGATAAAAGCAAAAATAAATAAATAGGACTATATTTTTGGCTCATAATTCAGTGATATTTAATTTAGGTAAGGAATATTTGATGATATTCTTGTTTTTAGAAAATTCTATAATAACAAAATATATATTGTCCTTTATTTTTATTTTTTATACTTGGAATCAATGTATTTGAACTTTGTTATTTGCAGATTTATAACATAATGCTCATAATGATTTCCTAATTATTTTCAAGGTTATTTTTGAACTTATAATAGAAAATTTCAGCATTAGTATTAAACAAATCTACACACTTTATGCAATAAAATATGCATTTTTTAAAACATGTTAATATTAAATAGATATTATTGGAATTGGATTTCCAAAAATTTCGAGATTATAAAATCATACTTGTAGTAAGAATTTTAATAAAAGTCTTGCTAATCAATGAAAATTAGCTTGTCAGTGATTAAGTTATTGAAAAATGTTTTTTAAAAAATTTAATTTTTACCCATGTAAGTTTAATTTTATCTATATATACATATCTTAAATATATAAATTTTATTTTTGATTTTTTTTTTCTTTTTCCCCTTCCCAAGACTTTTATTCAGAAGAAATCCTCTAGGCAGTTCTTTTGATCAGCAGACGGAAAAAGTAATTTTACTGAACCAGTATAAAGGCAAAACACATTCCTGCAGTTAATGCAACTATTCAACACTATATACTACAAATTTAAAGCATCATTTATTAATTAATACTGATCTAAGACCTTTCATATGTTCAGTATGCTCCAAAAGTTTTAGAGATAAAATTGCTTTTGTATCACATCAGGTATCTAAAAAATGTTTAAAGATATATTGAAATAATCATAATAAAAGAAGTTCTGTTTATGAAAGCAAGTAATATGATTTTTTTAAAATAGTAAATTCACACTGTAGCTTACCTGGTTAATTTTTTGCAGTCAAAATCAATTGTATTAACTGAGATCTGTTACAGTGATATTAAGATTAAAGTTATTTTGTAGTCAAAAGATCTCTAGAATTCTGGGTTTTTTTTTCTATCCAAAGAATTTAAATATTTTGTGAAAGAATAAGTTTAAACATTAAGAACTGTTTTTAAAATTATACAAGTCTGTTTTAGATTTTAAAAAAAAACATGTTGAAAGGCTTTTTTTCTTTCATTTTTTAAATATGGTCATATAGATAGTACTAAAAAACACTTCCAACCAAAAAGGATTGTTTTATTGTCTTAATGCAAAAAAAGGAGACCCCCAATTCATTTGATAATAATAATTCTGAAAAGTTTTATTATTAATTTGTACTGATTCATATATATATGTTCATGAATTCTGATACAAAAGCTAAAACAAATATTTTATTTCTTAATCTTATGTACAATTGGATATGGATATCTTCTGGCATTAGAAAGTGTTTAAAAATAGTTATTATTTCTTTATTTTCTTCTAAATATGCCTTTTTAGCCTTACTTACAATAAAGATGAATGTATATGTGCATTTATAAGTGTTAATTCACTAGAGGCTAATCAATTTGATCTAGAACTACCAAACTTGGCACATATATACCTTGGAACGTTGAAATATGCACCTCAAAGTGCTTTTTTCTCTCACAATTTTAAATAATTAAAAATTAAAATTTGATGTTTTGATCCAAAAATATTATGGTACAAAAATTTTTTCATTATCTAGAAATTCAAATAAATAAAAATCATTGTTGCTAATTTTTTAAACGTATAAAAAAAATTTCTATATTTTATATGTGTTTTTTTAAATACTAAAACCATTGAAAATTTTGGTTTCATAAATTTTTCAGAAATACATTTACTCGGATGTTCTTTTAAAGTTAAAATTACAAATTGAATTTTATAATGAATTGGAAATTTTTATTGCATAATTTTTTGAATTATTGCATAAATTATAAAAATATTTTGCAGTGCACATAAAACTTAAGTGCCGAAAAGTGGTGTTTTTTTCATTCATGTTTTAAAGAAATGTTTGATTTCAGTAAGAAATAGTTAATTGAAATTTGATCACTTTCACTTCAAGTTCAAATCTTAAGGAGGTTGACAGGGTATTAGAGTTATATATTGTACAGTGAGCAGAGTAATGTAACTTCTATATTAGTATTATTTATATGAGTGTAGAAGTTTTAAAAAATTTGTTTTTCAGAGACCAAATTAGATAAAATATACAATTTGAAAATTTTAAGGAGCATTAATCTCAACAAACCTGGTGGTCTCCCAAACTGAATAATAAAATAATAATTTTTTTAGTTAATGACAATTGTTTTAAATGAGTGTTTTTTTATAAATTGAATATGTTTTTAATTGCTTTTATATTAATTCATAGATCTTAAATTATTTGAAAACTTTTCTTCTATGCAAGTAGAACTTAGAGATCTTTAAAAAATATCTATGAAATTATTTCAATTTTATTTAAAGATTTAAAAAAATATATTATGCATTGCTTGATTTTTCTTTGAAAATTTAAAATAAAACCTTAGAAGTCAAAATCTTTTAAATCCCTGTTTGCTTAACTAATAATAGTTTTTAAAAAAATATGTTAAAACTTTCTTCCTGTTATAGTATATGCCATTCTCAATTATTTTTAACTTTCATTTTTCTCAATGTTTTATGTTTTAGCAGTTTCATGTTGTAATTGATTATTTTTATCTTTTATGTATTATTATTATTTATTACCATTTAACTGCTTTTACCTTTTAAAATGCTGTTACATAAAAGTATGAAATATAATTTCTTAAAAGATTTAACTATTAATACATTTATATTCATTGTATTAAATCATTCTCAGTGGTTTACTTTTATTAGATTCTGCCTTTGAGTGCACATTCAATAAACTACATTTGAATAGTATTTGAAGAAAAAAAAATATTCATGTTTTATAATTTATTATAGACACAATAATAACTTTCGGACTGCTTGTTTTAACTCTTATTACAGATATCACCAAAGTGACTAGGTGGAAAATCTCTGGAACGCCAAAATTATTGATAAACTAATATTTCATTTATATATAAACCTGTGCCCTGTTACCCTTATATGATGTTTGTGCCAGTATTTTTTTATGTATACTGTATATTCTAAAACATTTACTTATTTTCAATATTTGATATATAATATTTAATGTAAAGGACAATAAACTCCTATTCAGATATTTTGCTGCCCTGTTTTTAAAATACATGGAAAAAGAAATGCATTCTTTTATGTTTTATTGCTATTTCACAAAACTTTCCTCTTTCAAGACTTGTTCCTGCATTTTACTTACAAAGAACAAATTTTACTGCACAAAAAAGAAAATATTACTATTGTAAGCATCTGAATGTATAATACTTAACTTCAAAATCTGAAATATTTAACTATCATTAAAGGGTGAATATTCTGTTAATGAAGAGGATAAGATTCTTAATAGTCTAATTAATGGTAATATATCCTATTCTGTTTTTTACAAGAGATAGATTGGCTTGTTATTTTAATATAAAACTTTATTAAAGACATAAATAACAAGTTTTCATTTTATAATATACACTTCCTTTTGGGTACTATGCTATTTATGACTTAAAATCACAAAATACAGATGACATTTAATATTGATGGAACTTTTCTGTTTTACTATTGTTTCTACTAATGATAATACATTTTAGTAGGAATATATGTTTCTTTTAATTTTGCTTTTGATAAAACTTTTAATTATCAAAAATTTATTAGATATTTGAAAAAAATCTTATCAGATTATTTTATTGTATTTTTGCAACATTAAATAAGTATTGATATTTTATAACTCAAGGGGAAAAAATAAAATTTGTAATTTAAAAATTTTAATTTTCTGCTGTAGTTGCTACCTATTGCTTATTGTTTGAACTATGTTTATCATGTTCTTGTAATTATCAGCAAAACAGACAAGGATATTAAGAAAAAGGTGTTTAAATGCAATTAAAATTTGTTTGTAAATGTTGCTGGAATACAAAAATAAATAAATAATATACATTTTTTTAAAATGAATCAATTTGTGAAATTGACAAAAATTCATTCTGTGTTTATTGTGCAGTATATGAAATTCTATTTTATTTACTTATTTATTTATTTTTGTTAAATAAAGAGGTGAATGAATGCCAGGCTTTGTACAGATTGGAGATGGTTCAAAGACAGCAGTCATACCATTGTCTTGTTTGCAACTACATCACCAGGTTCCCTTGGAACATCCATCGCCATGTGAGAACTCATACTGGTGAAAGGCCCTTTTCTTGTCCAGAGTGTGGACAGAGATTTAAAAGAAGCGACCATGTAAAACAACACATGATAGTGCATTTAGCTCAAAAATTATGAAAAAGATACATTTACTTTTTTAAATTTAAAAATACTGGTGTGATCTTTACATTTGTTGGTGTATGTTTTGCATTTACATTTGACATTTTCAGTATTTATTTCCTTTTTGTGTCTCATCCAGTTCTCTTGACATTTTTCATAAACTTATTACTTTGTAAATTAGAAAAACTTTCTTTTCTGAATTGAAACTTAATTTATTTTTATTGAAATATATCATACAGGGAACACTTTGTCCATAATTGATGAAACCAATCACTTTTTATTATAATAATGACTAGTAATGAATTGAAACTTTTATTCTTATTGTTAAAATAAATTCTTTTAACCAGCTTAATTTTTTTCTCTTTCTATATATGATTTTCTTTGAGAGTTGCTTAATTTTGGCAAAAATAGGCATTATTCTTCTAATTATTACTTTTATATATGAATTACAATTTTATATATTATTCACCAAAAAAATTTTACTTTCTATTTTCCCCAAGAAGTAACATTATTCTTTTCAGTTTTTTTCTAGTTTATCTTTTTGGCATTTTATTTGCATTTGTTTATTAATTATTTAACTTAATTCTATTGTTATATTGAAAAATGTAATAAAATATATTTGCTAATTTTTTGTTCTGAATGGAAGATTTTTTGCTTAAAGTATTTTATTTAGGTTATTGTTAGTGTATTTTGTTTGGAAAAAAAATCGAATGTTATAGCAAGATTATATATATTTCATTAATGTTTTTTAAAACAATAATTCAAAGTTATTGTTATTTGTTTAAATATTAATTTGGACCTTAATTTTTAAATTATTGTTTTAATTTTATTATTTTAACTAAATATTTAATTTCAAACGATTAAAAATTTATTTTATGTCTTTTAAAGCAGACATTAAATTTTCTGATAATAAAATAAACATAATAAGCATTTTCAAATTAATTCTTATTTTATTCTGAAACAAAAGAGGCAGCCATTTATAATTTTAATTTTTTATTAATTTTAAAAATAAAACTTTTTTTATTGGTTCTGTTCCTAATGCTTTTTTTAAAATATAATAATATAATTCCAAATATAATTATTAACAGGTTTCAGATATCAATTAATTAATTTTATGATTATAAAGATAAAATCTTGCTATGTTGTGTTAACAAGAATTCTTATTAGAAGAGTTTCTGATATCTGAACATGAAATGGCACTGTTCCTAAGTATTGTATTCAAATTGAAAATTCATTTTTTTGTAAGTACTTATTTCAAGAAATTTTTTTCGTAATTTTGATAGATTTAGAACAATCAATTTTTCTGTAATAAATTTTAATGGGCAATTAGATACATTCATTAAAAAATATTGTTATATTTTCAAATTCCTTTTGTCTGTTAATGAAAAATTAAGAAAATGATTGTGAAACACTGTATAGAATGGAGAAACCTGAACATATTGTGTACTGCTATAATTCTTGCCATTATTACAATAAAAATAATAATAAAGTCATTTAAGAATCCAGACTCATAATACTGTAGGCAGAGATGTAAAATTAAGCATAAATTGAAATGATATTTTATCTTGCCTTTAAGTAGAAAAGGAAAAACATGAAAATGCCTTCTAACAGTCAAAAATTTTTAAAAAAATTAAGCATTTTCAACAAAACTTTTTTTTTTGTACTTTTAGTCAATAGATTGTTTTTTATTTTTATTCTTAAATTTTTTAGTAAACATTTTATAAAATATGATGCTTTTTTATTTTTTATAACAATTTTAATTTTTTTTTGTTTAAGTGTAAAATAAATATAATGATTATAATATGCATTATATGGCTTTTTAATAAAAGAAACTGTTGTTGACATTTAAAAAATTTGCTTTATATGAATTTTTTAATTACTTTTGTGATATAATGTGATCTTTGTTGTAAAAAGTGCAAATATTAAACAATTATATTTTATTTTTATATGTCTGATTATGTCAAATATTTGGGCTTCCAAGGAATAAAAGAGAGTATTTTTGAGTGAAAATGGCATCAAGTGTTTGTAAGGGGTGCAATGCATTGGAAATTTTATGAAAAAACAAATATTTTTAAATATTTTAAATTTTAAAAAAATAAATACTCATTTTTTGTTAGTATAATTGGCTACATTCATAATGCTGTAACAAATGCTGAAAACTCATTTATTAATCCTTCTCCAGTTGTTTTATAACTAAGCTCTACTATTTTATTTAAATTTATTATTTTAGATATATTTTAGATTAGATATATTTTTTATTAAATTTATTATAAAAGATATGTGTCATGTCAAGTCTCAAAATATTTTTATTAAAAAATTGTTTCTTTGCCAAAAAAAAAAGTGATTTTAAATTGCAGTAAAATTAGCTATACATTGTTAATATATTTTTGTTATTAAGAAATTGCTGAACTCTATGAGATTTTGAACATTGTTGTTGCATCTTGTATCCCAATTCTATTTTTTGTGGTTGATTTTATGTTATGAATCATGATTAAAAACTCATTAATTAGACAACTTCTTGTTAATACCTTCTTGAACACTAACTACTATACTTTTGAATTCTTTGTTCCTTATACAGACATAGAAAAGTGGTTCTCTGTCTCTATTTTGATTGCTTATAACTACTGAATATTCATTTCAGCATTTCAAAATGGACTCATGTCAGATTATTTGGTATTTGTAACATATGATGAAAGATATTTACCATATTTAAAGAATGCCTAAAGTTTAGAAATCAAATATCCAGATACATTTGATGATTATTTACATAAAAAATTTAGATATAAAGCTTTCATTTTTCTACTATCGAGCAATTATTAAATTGTTATCTTTGTGTCAGTATTTAACTCATTTGCATGTGGAGACACATGATAGTTGTTTATAATTTTCTAAATATGCTTTTACATATTTTCTTTTTATATAACATCATTGATTAGGATCTCTTTTCTGAATTAATGTTATATATTTTATTGAAGGAAAGAGTAAGAAATATAATTTGTCAAAATATGAATTAATTTTAAAATTTATTTTTTTATTGGATGTTTGTGTAAAAAAAAACTTTTGTTTAAATTTTTAAATATAGTTGAATTGATTTATAGTTGTAAAATATGCTGAAGCTCAATATAATTTTACAAAAAAGTATTTAAGATTTGTAAAATTGAAGTTTTCAAAATTTTCTATTTCATTCAAATTTATATTTTTTGTTCGCATTTATTTCTTCAAAGAAATTTCTATTAAAAAGATTATTCTGTTTAAATTATGCAGTCATTTTCATTCCATGAAAAGCTGCAGCTGTGTTTTTCAATTTTTTTTAATTACAAAAAGAAGACAATAAATGCCAAACTTAATATGAAATTGAGAAGCATAAAGGATGCATAATATTTTTGTATAGCAATGATGTATCCTAATATTATTTATCACTGACACATTATTTGTAGTGGCTAATGGCACCTCATTTATAGAGAAAGTCTCTTTGCTTGTTTTCGCAATATGATCTGAAGTTAAAATAGGAAAATAAGTAAATCTTTTTTTTAAACTTTCAATTAAAATTTAGTTTTATTTTATTTACTTTTTTATTTTTATTTTCTGTTGTTGTTTTTTAATGGACGAGAGAAAAGGAAATATTTTTTTGAGACTGTTAACAGAAATTAAATTTAAAATTGTAGTTTTCTGTAAAAATATCTTTGGGCATTAATATATATATATATATATATATATATATATATATATATATATATATAGAGAGAGAGAGAGAGAGAGAGAGAGAGAGAGAGAGATTGCTTTAGAATGGCTTGCTAATGAACTGCTTACATTAGTTGTGTGCATGATTTTATTAAAATTGGAAATCTATTTTTAAATTCAAATTCCTAAATATTTACTTCCTTATTAAAATTTTTTGCATTTATTAATTAAGGTTTCCTTTTATATAATTCTTTAGTAATTTTTAAGAATAAATGAATATTAAAAAGTAGTGCACAATTGCTGTATGTATTTTAAAATATTGATGTTATTATTAAAAGCATTTATTCTAAATTTGGCTTTTTTTGCATATTTTGATTAAAGAATTACTTTGTTCATTGAAAAGTTCTGTAGATTCAGTGAATTTTCGTTTGTATTAAATTATATTTTTATTTCATTTAAAGGAAATTTCAATTAACTTTATGTTGAATTTTATGGGAAAAGTTCAATCTATTTGTAAATCTTCAGCCAGTTTTTGAGAAGTTTCTTAAAATGTTTGATTTTTTTTTGATGATGATGATGACTCCTTATATTTTGTATAAGAATGAAAATCCATTTGATAATTATTTTTCGTTGCATTTTGTACATTTCATAACCGAAATTGATTGAATTATCTAAGCATTTTTTTAAATATAATATTTTTTATCTATAAGTTTCAAACGTATTTTTTTAATATTTTCTAAATAAAGAAAAGAAAAAACAAGGTCTTTATAAAATATTGAGATTTTTAATGGATTATGAAATATATTTAAAAATATACTTTGCTAGTTTTTAATTTTTTTAAAGTTATGAAACCTAGAAGTGTATGTTTAATTACAGTTTTCATATGTAACAATTTTTGAAATGAACTGCTGTTAAATGTTCATGTTGGATTAAAATATGTTTCTAATTTGAATTTCCTATAAGAAGTTACCACATGAATAACTATGTTTTAATTATTTACTCTTTTTTGTTTGCAGATAAGGAGGAAAATAAGTACAAAGCTTCATATTTTACACAAATGATTGATGGGTATTCTATATACTGTTGTGTGATATGCCAGTATCGTACTAATCTTATTGGAAACATTCATCGCCATGCAAGAACTCACACTGGGGAAAGACCATTTCCATGCCCAGAATGTGGTCAGAGGTTTAGGAGAAAAGAACATGTGCAACGACATTTGGTTGTTCATATTATCCGGAAATTTTAAAGATGAATCCGCCCTCCCTCCCCCTCTTTTTACATTATGGAGTAATTCCAATCTTAATTGACACTTTTCTATTTATGCATCTTGAACTTTCTTTTTGGAGATGATGGCCTTTACTATACTTAAGTCTAATTTTCAATAGTTTTTCAATAGTTTTTAAGGGAATATATTTTGATACCTTTGAATAGAGTTTATATTTAATTATTCTAGTTCATTTTCATTTCTTATGACTTATGTGTAACATATATTGTTTGTTTTAACTAAAATCTACATTTAATATTATATTTTCTTGGAAGATTTTCTTATTTAATGTTTTGTTGTTAAAAAAAAGACAAAAGGAATGAAAACTATAATTTTTGTGTTTCCAGCACATATTTTTGTAGATGAGCATATGATGTTCATGTTTCAATGAGATAAAATAAAAACGATTTTCATTAGATTGTAGTTTCTTATAATGTTCTCTTTCTTCTAAAAAATTCAAAATAGTTTTAAAATTATTTCTTCTATAAAAATATTTAGTTGAAATTTTCTTTTTGATTAATTTTTTAAATTAAAAGTAGGTTTTTAGGAAAAACATCTGTACATAGATTTTATTTCAATGGTTGTTACTGAGACCATATAATCTTGGAATGTTGAATGAGATTGCTCATTGCAAACAATTAGTTGTTGATGTAACTATTGACTAGTGTAGTAGTATAGACTAGTAGATTTAAAATTTGTGAGTCTCATTACTATTTAAATTGAATAAAATGTATATATTAGAAAATATATACATTTATTATTTTCTATTATAATGTAATAGAAAATAGAAAGAAATTAATTTGTTCTATAAGTATATATGAAATGGCATTTGTAAAATTAAAGACACATAACTTATTTTTTTTTAAATAAAATTTTCCTTTCTTCTGAAATATAATAGTTATCTGAAGAATTTTTTTCGAAAGCATTTTTGGTAGCATTGGGTTGTAATAGGATTAGTTTACTATCTAGTATTGATTATTTAAAAAATCTGTCAATTTCTTGCTTAAGCATAAAAGTTAATTGTTGTATGTATTTATTTGAGTTATCTTTAAATATTTTAATATAATGGTACTAAAAATGTGCTTTAATGGTAAAACACAGTTATAAGAGAAGTTTATAAATTGTGATCTAAACTAAAAACTGAGAACATTTTCAAGTATGGTATTTTATCCATATTTACATTTTGTTCATAATATTTTTGGTTTTCATGTTTTAAAAGTTCTTATGTTAAATCAATTTAATTTATATAAAGTGTTAAACAAAATGCTAAAATTCATATTGATTTTTCTCTTTCTCATATTTAAAGAGGAGAATGGATGCCAAGCTTTGTTTCAAATGCTAATAGATCATGGACTTCCCCTGTACATTTGCAGTGTTTGTCAATATCAGACCAGATCTGGTGGAAACATCCGACGCCATGTGAGAACTCACACTGATGAAAGGCCCTTCTCATGTGCACGATGTGGTCAGAGATTTAGAAGGAAAGAACATGTGAAGCAGCATATGTTCACGCATGTAGCTCAAATGTGAAAATAAAGATTCCCTCTCCAACTATTAGATCATAATGCTCTTATTGTGAAATGGTCATACTTTTTAATTAAAATACTTTTTTATCCTAAATTTTACATATCATTGATTTGAAAAACTATGTCTAGTTCAAATTTTAAATCATATCATTCGTATTTTTGGCTGTAGAAGTATTTTTAATTCAGCTATCATTAAGGAAAAAAGTATTTAAGTTCTTTTGAGTATAACAATAATCTTGAGTTCATAAAACTAATTGAAAAAGACTTCTCATTTAAAATTCATTATTTGTTTAAAAGATCATCAAAGCACATATTGCACTGTTCAAGATTTATTGAAGAATGTATGCAAAAACTTGAAGAAAAATAAAAACTTAACTTTTCTTTTTTTCAAAATTATTATTAGGGTTTTTTTTTTTTTTTTTTTTTTTTTTTTTTTTT
>JAOUZG010016664.1:610370-628748 GCA_026289955.1 Argiope argentata | reverse complement strand
TATATAATAGCATGGCAATCATTGCACAATGTAAATAAATAAAGGTATTATTATTCAGAAAAGCATTTTAAGCCATATAATACTGCATTTTCGCCCGTGGTTTTGGACCAACCAACTAGCCTCTCAAAATCGTTTTTCTATTGCTGTCTTTGCAAAATCAGAAATTATTTCATAAGACGCGTAATTTTTTCTGGATTGTTTTCAAAATTTGATCAGGGTGTGCCAAAGAAATGCCAAATTATTCAAAAAAAAGTTTAGTCTCATTTTTATTTATCAATGGATTAGATTTGTAATGTTGAAGAGGAAAACCCAATAAACGACCAAAAAAAAATTTAAATGCGCAATTTTCTATCAGAATTTTACAATCTTTCGCACGATTTTGAAAAATTTATCGAATTTTATGTAAAAAAAAAATTGATTATCTTGAAAAGTTTCGGCGTAATTAAATAATAAAACGAAATTTCGCCTCTTTGTTAAAAAATTCGCCAAAAATTCAGTTTTAGAAATTCGATTTTTTAAATTGCATTGCAACATACTACATTGTATTGTCTTTCAGAAAACATATTTTCTGTATTTTTCCAGCTAAACGTCTATTTTACAGGGCCATTCGAGAAATAGACCCGTCAAAATTGACCTTTTTTTTAAAAAAAAAAAATCGATATTTAATTTTTGCGTCAACATTTCGTAAAATAAATTACACCTCCGTGCTCTACGATAGAAAGTCCATACGATTCCACTGCGATATTGAGTATAAGTTGAATGGACGCGTAACGATGGCAATTCAAAAACGCGGTTTTACGGGACGAAACGGTACGAATCAGCGATCGCATCTCCGAAAGGTCGTGTTTCACTCGGAAAGTAGCATTACAAGTTTTAATTTCACAAAAATTAAGGGGTTTTAATTCATTTCTCCCGAACTAATTGATATTTCGAAAAATCCTTTCTTATTGGGTATTTTCGTAATCATGCGGACATGTCTGAAAAATTTCAAGTCTGAGGCTTCAGCGGTTATTGGCTGTGCGTTGATATATATATATTATCTCAGGAGATTGATTTATATATATATAGATATTTACAATATTTAGAGAAATGCCATTAGTAAGATGCTTTTATTAAAGAATAAATATGCCATGTATTACAAAAGAGCCATTGTTAAAACTGAAAGAAATAATAATAAAAAAACAAAGCAATAATCTTCTGAGCACGAGATTAATTAGCTAAAAGTAAGAAATCGTTAACAAACTGAAAGATGGCGTTATTTCATCGCTGTTTGTTTCTGACAGATTTATCGATCATTTTCCAACATGCATTACCTTAGGAGAATTAATACCAAGCATTTCGCCACATATATTGGCAATCATTTTCTCATTTGTTTAATCAATGAGCGGCTGAATACCAATCATTTGGTGATTTATTATTGAACACTTGCCAACATCATACTTAAATATCGATTATTCAGTCTTTTAAATCTTTATAAATTAGTATTTCAATGCAGGATTAAAAGGAACTCAACAAGCAATATAAAAAAAATTAAGTAAATTCTTACTAAGGTCAACAAAGAAATTTTTTATTTCAGTTACTTTTTATTAAATAATTACAATTGTTGTTGTTCTTGTGCTCCGCTTTACAACGGAAGGAAGGGTGTAAAAGCTTCTGAGGGAATGGAATCCTGAGCACCCGAAGTCAAAAGTCTGACTTCTAGCTTACACACGCCAGAAACCCTTTTTATGGAGCAGACTTCATACATGCATTTAATTCATTCATCCATAGATTGTAATTTAGATCGGGAATAGAGAATGATCATTTCTTTCCCATCACCCCCCCCCCCAATATTATGGATCTTACTCTCGTCATGGTGGACTTTGTGACCACTACAGATTAATGTCCACCACACACACACAGACTCAGTCATCGGCTGGCGGGTTCGAACTCACACTAAAAGGGATGCGAATCTAAAGGCTATCCCGTCCTGATAATTACACTTTAAATGATCAAAAAATTATACTGGCGTAGAATTTTCAATGCTAATTGAGGCAGCTTAAAATACTTGAATTTTCTACGCCAGTTGGGGTAACGCAATACAGATGAGAAATTTTTAGTTTTATTCATTCTGTATTATTTTAATTCGAAAGTACTTCAAAATGAACCCAGAAAATTGATTAATTAACAATGTTTAATTTTAAATGCATCAAACATTAAACACAATCGTTTGAAATATTCAGCCGAAAACATGTTAAATTTAACCTCATTGGAATGAGGAAAAACAAATTGAATTCGTTACTTATTTGGTGTTGGGGAAATGAAGATTTTTTACAAGAAAGTTAGTTTTTAATTAATTAATAAAAAATTAATTTATTAATATTTGAAAAAAAAAACTGTATTAACATCAAATGTCATCCACTACAAGTTTAAAAATATTACTCGAGCTTGAGTGAATGAATAAAACGTATTTTATTAACAATTGAAAATTTGAACAAGATAATTATATAGGGTGAGTGTAAGCTGTAGTAGGAATTGAATAAATGAAGGAAAAATAGTAACTTAGAAGAAAAGGAATCTGTCGTCCCCTTCCAACTTGCTGAGAACATTTTTAATGAATTTTTAATATTCTGCTACAACTCTTTTATGTATATTATATATAATTCTAATGGATTTTCAGATCTATTCAAATTTTATTAAAAGCCATTCCAAATTCCACTAAATCGCACTCTTACAGATATCGTTTAAAAGGTTATAAGCTTTTTCAGAACAGGTTCAAATATGTAACAACCTGTTGCCAAAAAAATCATTTATTGAAGGTTGAAAGAGGATTTATTGTCCGTTTTCACAAAAGTTTACAATATTCCAACGGAAAAGGTTAGAGCTCAAAGCAATTGTTTATTTAAAACTTCCTTGCAGTAAACAAATACGTGCACATAGCAGAGATCATTTTAATGAAGAGAATGTTAGTATAAGATTATGTACATAACTTGCAGTATGTCTCCCCAGAACTTTCTCGCATACTTTCTAATAAAGGCGCCAAAGAACGCCTTGCACGACACTGACATACAACTATTATAAATTATTAAGCTTTGGCGTGATTTTTTTTTTTTTTTTGAATTTTGGTGATTTATTTGGCGAATAATCCCTTGGTATGCGATAATGGTATCCGGAAATCAAATATTTACTGTATACAAGTGTTTCTCTACCTATTGACGCAAAGATTTGATACAAGATTGCATTTGTAGTCACAAAATCCCATACCAAATTTGAAATATTTAAGTCATTACGTTTTTGAGTTGTCGCGTTTACATATTTCTGAAAGTACATATAGACAGATGCCCAATCTTCCGTTGGTTAGCTCAAATTGTGATACGAAAGCTTGGTAACTGTTTTCCCCAAAGTTACTAATGTACTGAATACTGAATTTCTTCTGTCTATCGATCTCTCTTATTTCCATAATTATTTCTTTAACTTAAATTTGAACGGCCGGACAGACGGACTTCCTCTGAACAAACTGTACTCAAAATTTGATAGAAATCTGCACATTCAGTGTAAGTATCATACACTAAATTTCAGTCATCTACCTCAAATTGCTTTTGAGTTAGCTTTATCAACGGATGGACATTTTTCAAAAACTCAGTTTTTCAGACTCGGGAAGGACCAAAACATGGAAATTCATCAAAATCTCGGGTCCGATGATTACAATATTTTCTGTGACTGTGTAAACGAGCAAGTAAAAAAAAAATGTCAAGAGGAAGCTTAAATGTTTGGGTATTAAATGTCTGGAATTTTATTTTGTTTTCGTCTGTCACACTGCATGTTAATAACTTACTATTTACTGGTGTAAGCAGCGCAATTTATAAGGAAAATTTTCTTCCTCACATTTATTTAATGGAAGAAAGTCATATGATTAAATACTGGAGGAGAGAATAAAATTCACTATTAAAACTATGAAAATCATTATATTAATTTTCTTCAGGAAACCAGAGTAAATACATTGAATTAGCCTTTGAAAGGAGCAATCATTTAAGCTTTAAATTGGTGCAAAATGCAAGTTTGTAAGGTAATATTTACAGGAGTTATTAAGAGTAATAATTTATTAAAATTCTTTTTTAAACTGCCCACTTACAAATCTACACTGTCGCAACCTCAAGTCTGTTTGTGCCAAATTCGACAGATCTAGCGCCAACATTCGTACGCGCACAAAAACACGAAGAAACAGACATATATTCGTACTTATTATTAACAGTGATGTAGTTAGAGATTAGATATGCATAAAATGAAAACAGCTTAAGGCATCCGACTGGGTTCGGAGCCTTTTTTTTTTTTTTTTAATATGCTTCAAGCGCTTGTTATTATTCTAGGCTTAGTTTGAATATGTAACAGAATAAGGAAAAATATTCAAAAATAAAAAAAAATATTTTCATAATATTTTGAAAAAAGGGGAAAATTGTAGTTAATAAACAGAAAAATGAACTGTTACGCCAACAGTCGTAGAGAAATCAAAAATATTTTAGAAGAATATTGTAATAACGAATATGCATGCTTTGAACTAAAATCCTTTGAATATGTATGATATATTCTGAGATATGGCTAAAACAATTCTATAAACAAGAATTTTTTGAAAAAAATGTGCTCAATTTGTCTATGAATACCTGTAAAATGCCTAAAACTGCATTTATATTTTAGTTTTTAGTTCAGAGCATTAAAAATATTATATTAAACAATTCTACAAAATTTCATAAGAATATATTCAGAGCATATTGAGATATTGTGTTTACGGTAATGCAAAAATTCTCCAGAAAAGGCTTTTAAATTTTTTATTTTGAAAAAAAGCAAAATTATTATCTTTCAATAAGTCTAAAATTCTGCTGATTTATAAGTTGGACCTTCTTTATATCATCCTTCACTGATTTATTCTTTCTAGATTCTCTTCTTTTTTTTCTGGACAGTTTTACAGACACTGAAAAATGTCGAATTGAATCGGCTATTCTGTTATCATCAATGTTGATGAAACCTTTGACTTATTCTGGCTCAATAGGCACACCTAATTTTTTAAAAACTGGTAATAAGCCAGTGTACCCAGAATTGTAAATTAAAACAGCAATATATATACCTAAGCGAAGAGTTTGCAGTTCAACAAATGTTTCTTTGGGTGCAACATTCCACAGTACACCGTTAAAACTTTCATTACAATTATGTGTTTTTCCATGCAGACATTTTTGCGATAATTTTTGGTCACACAGTTCAATATATGATCCTTTTATCTTATTTATGATAGTAGATGATAGGCCTGGTTTCTTCTATGCCTGAAGATCTGGCTCTCTGGAATTTACACCAACTATTTTGTCCTTCAGGGCACTGGCGATGCGTGGGACTACTGGTGCTGGAACAGCAGCGAAAAAAAAGAGGCAATGACGGCACTTTGCATTTTTTCCAAATTTCCCACATTACTGCGAATGGCGATTCCATAATAGTTTTGCAGTCTATCTATAAATTTACCGGCTAATTTTCCTTTTCCACTAAGCACTTTTGTGTTCTTTTTTAATTTACGGAGATGCCCTCCAACTCTTTTTTGAACATGACCAATGCTCTCAAGTTTTTTAACCGAATTCTCATCATATATATCTTTTACAGAGTCAAAACCTTTGGAATCCCCATCACCGTAATATTCACTAAATTCCAATCGTCGTAAACATTCTGATCGTTCAAATATACGATAGGCTCCTACCACTTCCATATTACCAGCAGACCCTTTATGATTAGAACATATGTGTGTTTTACTACTTTTAGTGCACCTAGAGATTTTGGTTTGACAAACACGGCAGTACTGAGATAAGATTTCGATATCCAAAATCTTCCCATTATCAATAGAAATGGCACTGACACAATGAACTGTACCCACGACGTTTCCAAGTGCCATCAACTGAAACACCACAGCTGATTATTTTTTGGCTATTGGCCTTTTACATATCTCTAACTTCTTTTGCAGCTGAATTCAAATTCAGTTGAGCACAGGATTCAACAGTGTCCAGAAGTATTTTTTCTTGGCGAAGAAATGAACACTTAGATTTAAAAAAAAAAAAAGGTAAACAGAGAGTTGAACAAAGTTTCTTTCCTGCAGTGTAACCACATCCTATCAACCTTAATCCAAACACAATAAATGTGTTTATACTGTTATTTTTGTTTGTTTTGGGAGTAGATGAAAACCCTTTCATGAATGGGCAATTTCTGCACTTCAAAACAAAATTTGAACACAGTCCAAACTTTGAATCCTCATTGAGATGTAAACCATTGGAGAAGCAATCAGGACTGCAAAGTACAGAAAATATGTTAAATAAAACCGATAAATAAATTATGCGATTTCCTGTCAAGTTATTGTTGATATCAGCTTTCAGAATATCAACATAAGAAGAGCAGTCAAGATTCAATTTCGCTGTACTAGCAGTAGTGACATTTGAAGTTGATGCACTCACCTCATCACTTTGAGTAAATCTATTTCCATGAAAACTGCGTTTCTTGGAACGTTTAGATCTCGTTTTCGGCATTCTAAAACCAGAAAAAGATTTAGAATATAGCAAAAAAAGTGATTTGAAGTTGAAAAAAGCTCGCAAATGATTCACTTGAGAAGTATTCAATAACGTGGAGGAACAGAACTTCAGTACAGCACATTTGTTGCCAATTTCAATGAGATAAATTTTGAAATAATACCTACTTATACTTATTATCAGGCATAAAAGATATAAAATAATAATTTTAGTCATTTTTAATAATTTTTAACATCGAAATTCCTTGATAGATTGCAATATTTACAACAACTTCCGGTTTTGAAATGCAATTTCCGGTTTCACTTTTGTCTCACTATGCTAACTTAAAAAGGCCGTAACTTTATTTCTAAAGTAGGTAGAACAAAAAAAGGACAGATTTATAAGCTAAAAGAACAGGCTTTAATATTATGCATTAAAAAAAATTTCGTTAGTTTTGTCAAATTTGACGATTTTTACCCATTCGGATAACTTAATGTTAAGCATCTATACTTTAAAATGGCATAGACATTTGATACTTTAATAATTTTATATAAATTTTTAAAGATTATACGAATATTACTTGGGAATTTTATTGATATATATAAATGATTTTATCTACAAATTTGAAAAAATATTGCGTCGACTTATTTCGAATATCGAATGGATAAATTCTAAGTATTAACGTATTTCTTCCTTTCCTTTTACTTTTAAGTAATATGCAAGGCACACAGGAAATTAAATTTTTTTTTCCTATTGATGATTCTCTCTTTTCTTAATCGGTTGAGCTAATACCTCCTAAAGTACTTTAGGAGTTGTCGGTTTGAGCTGCGAATTTGTTGAAACTTCTAATTAGATTATCCATTATCGTGTCAGAACATGATGTTAATTTTGGATGAGGTTTTTGGCGTCAACAAAAATCCGTAGGAAAAAAATAAAAATTTTATTCTCTGCACGAGCATCACAAAAAATAAGCTTTTAATAAAGCGTTGCCATTGCATTTACAAAAGCGCTGATTAGAAAACAAATTCGTTAATGACTACAGCAAATAAAACCAAGAAAAGTGTTATTTTGAGCACATGACTATATGATATGAAATAAATAGGAAATGTGATATTTTTTTAAGAAATAAAGGCGAGACAAAGTTTTTTGCATCGTTTACAATACTAAAGCGACTCATTCAACGAAACCATTAAAATGAATAAAAATATAATTTAACTTGCAAGAGCACGTGGTGCTTGGCCGTTCACGAAATGGTGTTCTAACATGATATCTTGAAATATGCATAGCAGATTTCCTTTTAATCTTTTTCTTTTTTTATTATTATTTTCTCATATCTGAAACCTGAAGAAAGCATTGTAATGGTCAAAAAAATTCGAACTCAAGATTGTGACGAATTTCTTAGTTATAGACCTCCCTGAGTTTGAAAAATACATTTTTGAAAAATGCCCGTCTGTCTGTCTGTGATGAAGATAACTCAAACACGCTTTGATCAAGAAAGATAAAATTTGGTATATGGTATTTATGCTACATGTATATATTTCTAACAAATTTTGAGCAAAATCCGTTTAGAGGAAACGCGTTTGTCCAACTATTCGAGTATAATCTAACACGATTATTACAAAACGAAGAGAGCTCCATACATAAAATTTGAAGCACGGATTTAAATTCTGTAGCTGAGACACCTGTCAAATTTTCAGCCAAATCCAACTACAAATTTATTTTCTATTTGTATGTGCTTTCAGAAATATAAGAAAGCGATAACTCAACATCGCAGGAAGTCAAATATGTTAAATATGGTATGGGATTTGATGACTGATTACAATTCCTTACCATATTTAATCTACCATATTTATCCCTTACCATATTTTATTTTAATCGATTGGAAAAAATGCATCTAAAATACAAGTACGTTTTTGGATTTTATTAAGCGCATTCCAGAAGTTAATTGTGGAATAATTCGCCAAAGATCACACGATAGATTTTGCAAAAGTTTTAAAACCTCGCCAAAGCTTAATATTTCGTAACTATTGTACACCATTTCCATGGGGGACGTTTTCTATGATAACATTCTTATTAGAGAAAACATGAGAAAGTTTTGCAGATATAATTCATCCTGTTTTGGATATTTGTTGTTGTTTTAACCCGTGAATGCTGAATCACGAAGCAAACTAATTTCGTATTTTATTTTTTTTATTTCACATCTGTTTTTAATCTGTGTTTTGTATTATTTTTAACTTGAATAGTTAGATATTTAAGTTCGTGAATATCTTTTTCTATCCTAATATCTTCTAATAAGTGTCTTCTTTAACTTAACTCCCTAATATCTTAATTTCGTCATCTGCTAAACCTGTTTTTCACATACATAAATAATTTTTGAATTTGAATTTTGTCTTCTTCTTTGATTTAAATACAGATTTAATTATCTATTTTTGTAAACTGGTTCTTTTATGTTCAGTATTTTCTAAACTGATTTCTTTCATTTAACATATCGCTATAAAAGGTTAAATGAAGAGTTGAGAATTTTAACCTGAACGCTGCAGTTGTAATATGAATAAAAATCTTATCTTCTGAAAATATATAAAGGGTAAAATTTTTCTTATTAAGTGAATTCGAAATTCTTTAAAAATAAGTTTCCCTCGTTAGGTAGGAATGATACAATCAAACACTGTAGATTTTTCATTGTCTTTTACTTAATTTGTCATTATGAACTTCAATTTCAACAAGATAACAAAAATGAATTTTAACTTTTTGCTAGAATTTTTTTTTGTATTATTTTAACTAGCATTATTTAATAAGTACTTAGAGAAGTAACACATAACATATTTACAGAGGATTTCCTAAGAATATGTATCTTTTTCAAGCTCACTTTAACTCTTATTTCTCTAACAATAAGCGTTTTAATTTCAAAAATTTTTCTTACTTTTTCGTATAAGAAAAAGTGGTACTTACGTATTATACCGTCGACGCGAAAGGTTTAGTAACTTATTGGCAACGGATTCAAATTTGGCGATAAACCATCGACGTCAATGAAACCAACAAAATGGCGGAAGACAATTTAGGTTTGAATAATTTTTTAAATAATAGCGGTTTTTTGCCATTATTGGCGGTTTAGCAACTCATTGGGGACGCCTACAAATTTGGCGATAAAGATCGACAGTCTAATACGTAAGTACAGAGAAAGTATTACAATCATCAACTAAGTCATACTCCGAATCTCCACGATTTTCATTTGCAGACCTCCCTAAGTTTATAAAACACGTTTTTGGAATTGTGCATGTCAATTTCCTCAATCAAACCCTTCTTCAAGCAATCTTAACTTCAAAATTCATGAACTCATATTCCTTATCAAAAACTCCCTTTTTTACTTTCTCGTAACTTAATATAGTGGAAAATGTTATTCCATCCATCTCTGAGAAAGATGATTCAAAAACACTTGAATGTAAACGTTTAAAATTTGATATACTATCTTAACAACAAATTTGTATTTTTTTCAAAAACCAAGTATTGAACAAAATAAATGCGAAGAGGCCCGTTTGCCCAGCTGTTCGAATAGAAGTTGATAGAATAATTAGAAAACGAAGACAATTAGGTAAATAAAGTTAGATTTAACGTCCATATTTTAGATACCGATAAAACTTTTAGCCAAATCCCAAAACGGATTGACCGTGTGTTGATCTGTATTTTTAATTTGGCTCAACATTCGATAGATACCTCCACAATAAATGTTAATTCTGTGTATCGAATTTTATTTATCTAGCTCTCTTCGTATTGTAGTTCTCGTGTATTCGACCAACAGAACAGACATATTTCCCCTGAATGGATTTTGCTCACATTCTGATGGAAATCTAGTATGTGGACTATTTACAAAATTTTATGCGTTTAACTCAAAGTGGTTTTGAGTTATCTTTGTCACAGCTGGACAGACGAATATTTTTCAAAAATGTATTTTCTATTGGAGACTTGGATATTTGTTAAAATCTTGAAAGGATTACTAAACTTTCTTTCTACCAAATGTACGAGAAGGTAAGAAGATCTAATTAATAATTTCTAGTCCAATGGAATATTATTTTGTCAAAGAAAAGTACATAACAGCAATATTATTACTTTAAATTGTTGGATTAGCTATTAAAAAAACATTTAAATTTGTTCCTGAATACCGTATTGGATAACGTAGGGAAAAGAAATATTAAATATTATAAAAAATATGAAGAATACCACCACTCAAAATAAAAATAATAATAAAAACTCATAATTGAGGGCATTTTTATAAGGTTATTTCCCAACACTAAAATTCTCCGTAGCATTGACACTCGTATGCGAAATTCGAAATGGAGTGGAAAAGAATTAAGAACCAGGAAACTCAAACGTTAATTAACACGTTAACTGAACATAACGGAGCATTTCATTACGGATGGGGTAATTTGAATTTAAGAGCATCCAAAAGTATACGATACAAAAATGTGAACGTTTTTCTTTCTTCCGTGCTTACAAAATTAAATGAATATGGGAGGAGTTACGTGTGAATCGATAAAAACTAATTAGAAAAGTCATACCGGGATTGCAAAATAACCGCACCTAAGGAGAAGTTAAAGCTCGTCGCATTTCACAACTAAAAAAGGCAATTCGTTTTCCACCTATTAGATTAGTCATTTTTTTTCTTTCCTTTTTTCGCTATTATCTCTCTCGAGTGACAAAAATCGAAAACATTTTTTCAAGAAATCCATCAGTGAAGACTGATGAAAAATATCCCCCTGAGTTCCACAATAATTGAAGATCTGAACTTTTCAAGGTTTTTGGTATGTTGCCTTTCTAAATACTTTTTTTTAAAAGTATGATCTTGATTATGGTTCACTTTTTCTGAATTTATTTTAATTTAATAGCATTAACTTCCATGAAAATGGAAACACAGTTTCATATGCCTTGATTACCATTTAACCATTTACCATATTACTTAACCGTCAGTTTTTCAAATTTATTTTTGAACCAAATAAATAATAATTTGGCACAAAATAAATGCAGGTAGAAGGAAATAAATCTTTAATTAATTTAAATAATATTACTAATTAAATTAAACATAAAAAGTTTTAATATTATTTTTTAGACAATATCGACTTTTTTATAGGTAAAACGCTCTTCGGGTTCTTTCAAATGCTGTTCAAAAAAATAGATATATTCTGTAGATATCAGCCGTTTTAAACGGTACTTTAAAGTACCGTCTGTAAATAAAGGAATTGCAATTTAGTTTTATAATTTAAAGATCTGTAGGACTTTTAACAGCGATTATTTCTCAGGTATCAAAAAAATTTAAAGAAAATTGCATTGAGTGCTTTTTTTTTCAAGGTCAAAAGTTTCATAAAAGTTATTAGATAAAGACAAGAAAAAAAGAACTTATTTATCGTGATTTTGACTTCGCTGACAATCAATATTTTTGGGGTAATCGAATGTGGTTTCTTTTAATAAATAATGTTAATATAAATAAATTTTTAATAATGTTAATCAACAAAAATGTTGTTTTTATAACCGCGACTCTCCCAAAAAATGTTAATGTAATTATAAAATAATGTTATATGTTAAATGTAATTATAAAAATAAGCTCAACAATTTTTTACTTTTACTTTGGAAAAGGTGGAAAAGTTATTCTTATTATATCATAAGTCGGTTTCATAATTTTGCTTTAAAATATTTTATACCATTCTTTGTTCTCAGAATCCCACCTGAATTTATTTGTTCTTTCTCCTTCAATAAGAAAAAAAAGATATAATTTCACGTCGTACAGTTTTTACTTTTTTATAATCAATCCCTTAGAATAAAAATATTAAGGATAATCTAATTTTAACCACATAAAATACTTAAGTGTTAGTTCATCCCTAATATAAAAAACAGTATTACAAAATTTTTGAATATTTAATTAATGTCACTTGTCGTAAAGAAATGAAAATTTGGAAATAAAATGATTAATTTTTTATATTTTAAGATCGCGTGAAATTATTATTTTTTTTAAAAGTTATAATTGGAAAATGTGAAATCTTTTTAACTCTTTTTTTTTTCACTCGCTTTAAGAGAGATTAGATAATTTTTAATCCTTCTAGGTACTATTAACATGTGTGCTAAATTTTGTTCGATTCTCTCGATAGATGGGGAATTCTATTATAAGGTCCGAATAAATAATCAAGCAAATGGGCATTCAAATTCCAATACATGCAAATATTTTTTCATGATTATATCGAACAGAGATTTGTTGTTGTTGTTACTTATGGCATTTGTCATGGACAATCCCCGCTAATGCATCAGCAGATTTTAAGCCGAAAATAAGCATCTCTTGTTTCAAGCAATGTCAACTAGGGCTTTAGCTAAACACTCATCACATTCACTTGCGCAGCCCCATTTTACAGGGGGGGGGGGACATCTACACATCTCATAAATAGCAGACAGAAGAGCTGCCATGCCAGAACCAGGATTTTAACCTGGGACTTTTAGACTATGAGGAAGACGCGCGACCTCTGTGCCAGAAAGCCGACACGAAGATTTGTTTTTTCGCGGTCTAAGGATAATATTTAAATATGATATTAGAGAACAGCAGCAGTGGTCTCCCCAAAACTTTCTCGCGTGCATTTCTCATAAAGGTGTTACCCCAGAAAACGCTTTTCATTGGCATTCAAAGATTACGAAATATCAAACGAACGGGAATTTAGCATTTTTACTGAACCTATCATCCGATCCTAGGAGAGTTTTTTGGCGCTTTATCCCAGACGCGCAGTTAAAAGTATCCGAAAATCGAATTTGTGCTTGAGATAGATTTTTCTCAGCTGATTGAAACAAAATTTGACACAAGACTACATTTGTAGTCACAAGATTCCAAGCCTAATGTGATATGCTTAATTCATTGCATTTTTAAATTATCAATTTAACATGTTTCTGAAAATGTAGGTGGCTATATTTGAATTTGATTTAAGGTTTGATACTATAAATGTTAAATTTGTGTACCGAAAATTATTTATCTAGCTTTTTTCATTTTTTAGATATTATATTAACCTGCATATGAACAACCGAACTCAAAATTTGATAGATGTATGCAAATTTGGAAGAAAGACCTTATACTAAATTACAATCTTCTAGCTCAAAGTGTGTTTGAGTAATTTCTGTCTCCGACAGGCAGACATTTTTTAAAAATATGTTGTTCAAACGCACGGAGGACTAAAAGAAAGTGAAAATGAAGTATTCAGAATTGATAGCCAAAAGAGTTCATTTAACTTGAATATAGGTAAAAATTTTTAATTTCAAGATATTTTTACGTATTAGTTGTTGTTTTTTACACGACGTTAAAAAAAGCTGTAGTATTTTAAGGCTTTCAAAATTCAGATTTATTACCTCGTTAGTCAGACAGGAATCATTCTGAAATGAAATATGCCTTCCGACTATTACTTAAATTTTATGGCTAAACTTATTATTTTATTTTAGAGATAGAAATGGAGACCGTCGAATTGGCCTACGATATTTACGAGTGCAATGACATGCGTCAGGACCTTCCTCCTGTAGTTCTGCTGCATGGAATGTTTTGGAATAAGTACATGTACAGAGAGCTTTGCAGTAAACTGTGTCAGAAAACCAAACGAAAGGTGCCGGCAGTTTACTTTAGTATTTCAGTTGATCTCGGATTATTTCATACTTCATTGCATTTCTTTGTAATAACTTTTAAATTTACATCTTAAATTAATGAAATTTTTAAATTGCTCTGTTTTAATAATTCCCTATTAAATTTAATTTTGATGCTATATCTAAGGCTCCGTTTAACACTAAATTTTATAAGAAATTTACAATTGTTAATTAAAGAAAAAGAATAATTAAAGTAAAAAATAGTTTTTACTTTATTATAATAATAAAAAAATAAAGAGCTTTTTAAAAGAACTGTTTTTATAATTTATATATATATATCAATTAGTTCCCTATTTGATGAGACAGAATTTTGTAATTGACTTTTCTCTCCCTTCATAAACGTGCTAGGTATACTAAATGTTCTAAAAATGAATGATGTAATTTGAAAATAAACGGAATGCCGTAGAATATATTGTTTGCGGCCTTGAAAAATCAGGAAATTTTCACTATCAAATTACAAATTTGGTTAACATTGCCACAGACTACATCACTTGTAGCTTGCAAAAGGTATAACTAAAGAAGCGGTAATGATTAAGATTGGGAAATTTTTGTCTCGCCATATTTAATGTTGCAAGTGGATAAAAGACGTACTTGTTTAATTAATTATTTGTTATAGTCTTGTAATATTTTCAAGCCGGGAGTTTTATTTATTATCTTGTGAGAACATGATGTTGTTTTCGTTGAGGGGGGGATGAATAATTGAAGACAATGAATAAGTGAAGCTCGAAATCGCATAGGCAATGCATAAAGCATAAATGGCAATATTCATCTACATCTTTTAATCACATATATTTTTTACCTGATTTTATCAGTATTGCATTATTATTAAAAATGCTTTTTTTGAAAGCTGATGCGCTTTTAAAAGGTTGATCTACTTTTACAAGTATTGCTTTATTTTTTTAGTTTACAGTGTCATCTGTTGTTTGCAATTAGGTGATAAAATTTTTCCTGACTTTCCAAATCTAAGGCCGCAAATGACATATTTCTATAGAATTTTGTCTTTTTTCCAGGTTTTTTTTAATTTATGAGTCATTTTTGATTTGCCCATGTACAATATGCATTTTCAATAAAAACAAACTAGTTTAATATATTCATAAGAAAAGTCAATTAATGGATTAATTCAATAAAATTGCATTTTCATACTTTTGCGGTCAATTAGGGATGACATTTGAGAAAAATTATTTCAAAATTCCATATTGTTAGTGATAATAAATTAAAAATTAAATATAAAAATAAATTAATTAAAAAAGTTTATTTTTGAAATTTTAATTCATATTAATATAATAGTGTTTGTAAAAACTGTCATTTCTTTCTACATAGTGTTAGCTATTTGATAACAGTGAGTTCTTCCCATTTCCGTTTGGTCACTCACATTATTGATCGTTTTAAAATTAAATTTTTTTATCTACGCTACTGTTATAAATGTGAAAGTTTGGATGGATGAACTGGTCGTCAAATTCCGATGATTGAACTCTCTCTGGCTTATCTTCCAAGCTACTGCCGCTAGATTTGAAAGGGACAAACCATTCTCTGCATCGACTTTATCTGATTCTGCCCTAATAAAAAAGTTCGCTGAGAACGCGAAATGACTGCGGTTTTTCCCATCCTTTTTCAAAGTGGTGCAGCATAATATGACGAAAATGAGTATGGTTATCTACATACATTTTTCTACCCTAAAAGAATACTTTCATTAAAAAATTTATAAAACCCTGCTAATTTGTAATTAAACATGCCTGATAATTATGCACCAACCCAATAATTTGATGAGAGATCTTTCGGGTAAGCTCGGAAGAGATATTTTTAAAGTTAGGTTCTGATGAGTATACATCAAAGCATAGTAACCTTCAGCAATTAGTCATATTTGTTCGATATCTCATTTTACAACTATCCATTTACCCTTAAATTTTTATAAAAGAATGATTTTTTTGGAGGTAAGTCTAACATCTCCTTTTACAAAAGACTTAAACTGCCCTTGAATTATATTCTGAAACTGACTTTCAGGTCTACTGTCTTGATCTAAGGAATCACGGAGAAAGTCCCTTTACCGAAAATTCGAGCGTATTCGTGATGACAGAGGATGTCAAGAGGCTCCTTACAGAACACGACATTAAGAAAGTCACATTCGTCACACACAGTTTCACCTGCACTATTAGCTATCTAATAGCAACTCATCAGGTATGTATATGATGGATAAAAAAAATCAAATTTTCCCCGAGTCCATAAACTGCAAAATAGTTTCTAATGGAGGATAATTAAACAAGGAAAAAACCAATGGGAGGAGTTTCCCAAAAACTGTTTCGTATTTTCCCTAATAAACATGTTGTCCAAAAGAGTATCTTGCATGACATTGGTGTACGAGGATTCGGAAATATTCTCCTTTTGCGTGAATTTAATATTTTTATTGAAATCGTGTCATTCTTGGCAAGATTTTTGTGATAAATTGATGACAAAAGGTTAATAGCATTAGAAAATATAACTGTTTTAGACCAGTTATAAAACTAAGCTCTGAAACAGTAGTTTAATTTGTTAACTCTGGACGGGATAGCCTGGTTGGTAGAGCGTTGGACTCCTTAGGTTGCGAGTTCGAAACTCACCTGCCATAGATTTCCCAAGCGTATGGCGGCTGGCGCTTGTTAAATCTGTCGGAGTCGCAAAGTCATCCATGTCGAGAGTAATACCACTGGGAGTACTTGGTCAGAGGTGATCGTTCTCTGTTTCAGATCTAAATTACTATATGAGATGAATGAATGAATATGCATGAATGTGGCCTGTGTGTATAATTAAGTCGGCGCGTGGTAATTAGATGGCACAACTTGTAAAACAAAAGACGCATATCTTCGGCTTAAAATCTAATGATTCATCAGCGGAGCTTGTCCATCTCAAGTGCCATAAGAAACAACAGCAATTTTTTAAACTATTTCAACATCTAATTTATTTTTCAATATTCAGTAAGCTAGGTAAGTAAGTTTTCAGATTTAATCAATAAAATATGAAAACTTACGGTGGTCGCCAATGGGTATGCTATAGAGTCTTTTTTTCTGGCAATACATTCCGCTGTTCGTGGGTTTTTGCCAACATATTCGCTTAGGTCTGTAATACTCGAGTTTTTTTTTCATTAATCCATATTCCAGATATAATTTGGTGAAAAGAAAGTCTAAAAATGGATGTTATAAAGAATTTTAAATTTATAAAAATGCGTTAATAGTTGAAGGGTATAATGAGCTTGACCGATCAAATAGGAGAGAAACGTAACAAACAATTGATTCTGTACAGTCCTATATGTGCATATGAACAACCTGATCTGATATAAGTTAATATGACTCCCAAAATTTACTCAACATTTGAAAGGTGATCATGAAATAATTCCTTAAGCAATTCGGTGAGTAGACACCGAAAAAAATTCTAGCAGACTGGTGACTCAAATTTCTACACCAAGGGCGGTTCCAAAAATGCAGCGATATGTATCGGGTGGATCTTAACACAGAAACCTTCGAGCACTCATGTTCCTCCAACCCCACTTTAAATTCCCATTTGGCAGTCTGGAGGCACTTAAAAACATGGGGGAGGGGATAACCGATGAAGATACATCTGGACGGAATGGGAAACATTACAATAGTTTTCTTTGAAATCTTTTAATTTTTTTTACTTCCTCGTTTCTTATACTCAGCCCATTTCTTCCTGCGCCTGAGTCACTATATTCCTCTGCACACTCTCATATTTTCCTCTCGAAAATGCTTGATCCGAGAAATTAGTCACGTTGAGGATAAAAATTGAGGATAAAGATCATTTTAAATCGAAAAGTTCCGTGATTTAGTACAATTCGGAGCAGTAATTAAAAAATGTTAAATGCAATTTTAAAAAACTAAATGACCATTAAAAATTCAGAAAAATTTGGGAAGATTTCTAATTTACCAAATTCTACAAATTTAAAATAGAAGAGTAAAAATGTAATAAATTAATAAATAATCAAAATTCAGAGAGTAGATTAGACTAAATGGTAGAAATGGTAATGGGCGAAAATACTTCTTTCAAATCTTCTGTCGAACATCGAGTTAGACGAAAACTTTTTTAAAATTACAAAAAAAAGTTTAATTATTTAATTTACACAAAAATAAATCAAGCCCCACGTCGTATCTCGAACATATTTCATTTTTCTAAGTTGCAACATACGCACTTTTAAATATAAATCATTTCATAAAATTTCTATTCTTGACTT
>JAOUZG010016664.1:584193-605370 GCA_026289955.1 Argiope argentata | reverse complement strand
TATATATATACTCGAATGTGGAAATTGTTGGAACCAAAAAAATTGGATATCTTTTATTATAGGTTGTATTTTCTTTGGGTTGTGCGAAATTGAGCTGAGTGTCAATAACCTTCGACTTCGAAGATTAATTTTGGATGTGAACTGGGATTTCCACGTCATGTGAGCCTTTATTAGTACTAAAAATCATTAATATATCTTAGAAATGTTATGGAGCCTTTTTTATTAACCCAAAGATCTCTTAGTTTGATGAATATTGAACTAAATTTAGACAATAACCTCAGAATTTGAATATCATGCATCTTGCCATTGAGGGCCCTCTTTCACGCAAACTAATTGCAGTTTTACCTTTTGGAAAGGATTATTTAAAAAGAAAAGGCAGAAACTGAATGATTAAAGAATCATCAGAGTTCACAGTGTCATTACGAAATGGGATTTTGATTAATAACAATTACGAATCAGAATTAGTATAAGGAACTTGATGAATGATTACATGGATTTATTTCATTCAAATGAGGCACAGATTTTATTTTCTGTTGATTTATTTCCTTATTGGCCGTATTTCTCATTAAGAACAGTTATTAGATTTAATTTCTATGCAATTTATTCTATTAGGATATTTTTTTATTATTATTATGCTCGTTTTTGACCAAATATTGAAGTAAATGTTCTTATTTAACGATAGATGATATAGCGACTTAATTAGTTGAAAACTTTCAACAAAATTTTGGATTTTAAAAAAGAATCTATCTTGCTTTAATTTTTGAAATATAAGAAATCTTATATTTCAAACATGAGTTCTTTCATGTTTCTTAATACATCATTCTCCGGAGGAAAAAAAAAAGAGTCGAAAAGAGTTGTTTTTTTTTCTGTATTTCCACACCTACCAGTTCAGTAGTACCATTTTGCTGTTTATCTGTCTTCTTCCATAAGCTATAAAGTATCTCCTGCAATTCTACATTTTTTTGAAAATTAATATTAAAATATTAAGGTATATATTGAATACTAAATATGATATCAGCATGTCGCAAGATATCAAATCTAAGAATTATTCTATTTCCCTTCGCTGATGGGACAGAAATATGGCTGAGTTTACACTCGAGTTATAAGACGGCCAATATGACAACACATGCGCTGAATGGGAATTATTTATGTTTACCATAATTTCATAGATAGGTTCAGGTAATCCATTCTTGGCTGTAAAATGCTTTTGCATCCCTGAATGTTTTTCACTACATATCGCATCAAAAGGATGAATGTTTACACAAAGAAAGAACGTTTACACAATGAAAAAAAAAAGTCCACATTCCTAAATTTGAAAAAACTATGGAATAAAAAAGGCACATAAATTTATTTTTTTTATAAAAAAAAACCTCTCATCAGAAAACAATGAAAAAAAAATCATTTCATTTTGCTATTTGATAAGACTGAAAAACGTGAATTTAATTGATTGAATCCAATAAATTACAGAGAGTGAAAATGAAAAATGCATAAACTACGAAATAAAAGTGAAAGTGAAAAACTTATTTCAAAATTAATGTTCAAGGAAAACATTAGTTTATCTTATTTTTAATTGCCGGGGAGGGTAGTGATGGTTAGGTTTCGGCTTTGGAACCAGAGGGTTTCAAGTTCGGACCCGATTGCACTGAAGAACCGTTGTGTAAGCAGGCCTGTTGCATACTAAATCCATCGAGCCCAAACGCCTTTCCGCTGGTGTGGTGTGGAAGTTTGGGGAGGAGGTGCCAGATCAGAGACATCCTTGTCATCTGACGTGGTTCGAAATCACGATGTCCATAACAACAAAGAACCTAGTGTTGCTTTAAAACAAACAAACTAAACCTATATAAAAGTTTATCATTCGTTACAAATAATTTTGTTTCATTAATTTCAAACAATTTACAATTTTTTCGAATCATTTCGATTGTCAAATTGAATTTTAAACTTTATATACTCTTTTCTATAGCCAGAAATCGTAGAAAAGATGGTGATGGTTGACAGTTTTCCTTTTAACGATTTCTCTGAGGACTTGAAAGGCAATTTCATTCCAGAAATAAAAGCTCAAAATCAAGTCATTAAGTCCTTGAATCCCAGGATGAGTCTGAAGGACGCTAGGTCTAAACTTAGCAAGTTGGCCCAGATGGGGACAAAAGCGGTGAGTTTATCTCTGAATGTTTTTCACTAGGAAACTGAATATTAGAAACTTTTAAATAACCTGAAAAAATTAATAATACTTTCGGTAAATTTTCCTCTATAGATATAGGCAGCTTCAAGGTAAATAAGAGAAGGATAAATTCGATAATATCGGTTTTAAAAAGTAAGAGTGATCTCCCCATTTTTTTTCGTATTCTCTCTAATAAATGTGTCGTCTAAGATACGCTTTCCAAGGAACTGACTTACAATAGTTTTGAAATATTAACCAATGAAGTCAATTTAGCAATTATATTGAATCTATTGTGTCATCCTTGGCGAGGTTTTGGTGATTAATCACTAATATGTGATTAATATTCTTCGAAAATCAATTTATGTGTTAAACGCTTTTTTCCTAATTAAGTAGGACACAAATTAGTCATAGGATTATTCTTGTAGTCTAAAAATTACACACAAATTTGATGTATTTAAGTCATTGCTTTTAGATTTATTGCATTAAGCACTTCTGAAAGTACAAAGCGTTGACAGACGACCAATCCTTTGTTGGATTTGGCCCAAATTTTGATGTACATGTTAATTAGATAATGCTGGTTCAAATATAGATGTTAAATCTAACTATTGAATTTTACCCGAATAGTTGTCTTCAATTCAGAATTTTCATGTTAATCTACAACGGTCTGACAGAATTCCTCAGAACAGATTTAGCCCGCAATTTCATAGAAATTTACTAAGTAGATGAATAGACCATATATTAATTTTCGTTAGTCTAACTCAAAATGTTTGAGTTATCTTTGTCACAGACGGACAGACAAATGGATTTTCCAAAAGGCCAGAAACATTCATTTAATTCGAATATAAGTAAAATTTTAATGTTCTAATTTAATTCAGATTGTTTTTATACATTAATTTTTTAAAAATTCAGCTACCTCTCCCTGTGACATCTATTGGCCACTGTAACGCTTCCTAGTTTTCACACTTGATAGTTGGCATTTCCGACCAGATGCGTCATCCACTGCGTAACACGCTCACATTGTTAAGTGCATTCAGACTGCCAGATGGGGTATCATCTCCCCTAGTCGGCCCATTAGTTAAAACCAGATAAAGAAACACAAGAGCTCCAGATAAAGAACCACGTCGTTCCAAGGAAATAAATCGTATCTTAAAAGGGGAAGATTGTCAAACCTTCGGATTTCAATCTTTATTGTTTCCATCGTACGAGGATGGATCCTTAACGAACACTCACAAGATCAACTGGAGACCATCGAAGTTTTTGACACCATTTCAATTTCCTTAAAATTACAAACATTAAAAAAAGCAAAATTACAGATTCATGACAACATCGTGTGAAAATAACAATAGCCAGGACGAAGTATTGGGTTGGTGCATAATTACCAGGCGCTTCTTTGATGTACTATATTTTAATAAGAATTTACAATATTTTATAAATAGATAAAGGAAACTGTTCTACTTTTAGGCTATAAAAATGCGCGTCAATAATCGTACTCATATTCGGCATATTATGCTGCACCACTTTGAGAAAGGATGGAAAGGAGAGCAGTCATTTCGTGATCTCTACGAATTTCTTGGTGAAGGCACTGTGAGCGAAAGTCGATGTAGGAAACACTAGATTAGAAGAAAAGCCAGGAAGATGTCAGCCCTCGGATTTCAATGACCAGGCACTTTTGGATGAGGAAAAAAGCCTTGCAACTCGAATGTTAGCCGGTGACTTTAATCCTAGTAGCACACAAATATTGCTCAATATTAATCAATATTCACAATATTGTTTAATAGCATATTATATCACACAATATTGTACAATATTGTGCTACATGATCTGCTACCTGGGATGTGAACCCTCCAGCCATCGTTTGTAGTCTCAAATAGCTTGGAAAGGGATGAAAATTGGATGGAGTGATCCCCCAAGAAAGCGACAATAATAACATGTACGAATTTTTACCGATTTGTTTCAACGAAAAGAGTAGGATCTGTTTTTGAAGGATCTTATTGCTGGGGATGAATCAAAACTTCTCTTCAATAACTTCAAAAGGAAGAAGTTTTGCCAGGGATTTCACCAAAAGAGATAACGAAGGACGTGCACCAGGGAAATCCTCTTTAACGGGATTTTTATTGGTGGAACGGTGACGATGAGCATCTATAGTGGCGGATTCCAGACAAAAAAAGGCAAGCAGCAATTTAACTTGAACTTCAGCATCATCGATCGAATTCAATCAACATCATCGATGCCTATCTGGCTCAACTTGACTGCCTTCATGTTGCAATCGCCTGATAATTATGATATCACCTAATAATTTAAACCGCCTGCTAATTAAGCACCAACCCAATATATTTAATTCCTACTCTTTTTTTTAGAATGAACTCTTTTATAAGAAACTGGCTCATGACTTAATGAAAGAAGATGGGAAATTCAAATGGAAAATGAATATAGATATTTTAGAGGAGAAAATCTTAGCAGAACACAGGGATTTCTCTGACAAACGGGAAGGAGTTTGCAGTCATGAAATACTTTTTGTACGATGCCCTAACTCCATTAACATACCGTGAGTATTGTATAATATTGATATAATTCCAATACTGATCTATATTAGTCGAATGCCATTTAAATTGAAACTTACGGCAAGGCAGTGTTACTGATGAAAAATATAATGCATTTCTGTTTATTTTAAGACTGTAAAAAAAGCTACATGAAACTAAAATTTTTATATAAACTGTTTTGTATAGCATATAGGTTATTGCCCTTAAAATTCTTTTCGAATATATCATCAATTATTTTTGAGTATTTAAGGATTTTATTAAAAACTATTGAGTGAAGTATATTAATATTACAATATTTTAAACTTGATCCATCAAAATAGCCTAATCAAAATAAATCCACCAGAAAAAGCCCAGGACAAAAAAAAGTCAAAAGTCAAATTTCGTATGATATTAACAGATTTAAGAAAATATAGACTTTTATTAATATATCAATATACTAAACATACAATCCAAAATGATGAATAATTACTCCGGTTGGCCTGGAGATGCACCACCCCAATCTCCGGATTTAATTTTTCTGGGAATATCTAAAGCGTATTGCTTACGAAATTCCAGTGGAATAAGCCAAGGATCTCGATGCTCAAACATCAGTATCTGTTTTTGTCACTTATGGCGCTTGCATAGGGAAAAGCCCTCGCTGATACAGCATCAGATTTAAGCCGAAAGGAGCGTCTCTCGTTTTTGAAGTAGCGCCAACTAGGACCAAGACTACGACTTAGCTACACACAACACGTTTTCTTACTCAGCCCCTTTTTACAGGGAGGGGGCTCAGTCACACATCTCACGGATAGAACACAGAAGAACAACCATGCCCAAAACCGAGACTCCCAGAACACGAGGAAAACGCGCTACCTCTGTGCCAGAAAGCCGGCATATATCAGAATCTATTGCACATGAGTACGAAATAACATCTTTAGAAATAAACACCAAACTTGACGACGTCGTCATTTAAGATTTGCAATGTAGTATCGACAACGCTAAGTATTTCCTGCGCTTGGTGCAACATAGGAAGGGGAAATAATAGATGAAGTATATATCGTATTAGATTTTGAAAAAATCTTCACTAATTTCAGTGTCTCCATATCCAAATAATTCTATAGTAGAATCTGACCTAAAATACCGATTAGTATTGGAAAGTTTTAAGATCAAAATAAGGAAATATCTAACATCAATTAAAAGGTGAGAAGTTTCGAATAATGTTTAGTACAGTTTTCATCAATGCTTCTCTACTTCGATTATGTACTAAATTCTTTTGATTAACTTCTAATTAAAAATAGGTAACATACGTCTTTTTAGTTTGCAATACAAAACACATACAAACTCAACAATCCAGTTGCTATTGATATTTTTAGTCATCTTTGTAATCGTATACCTGATATTAAATGTAAATGCTCTCTCCGTAAGTTAAACTTTCTCTTTAGATTATCTGGGTGAATGTAATCTCATTTAAACTGCTGGCTAAAAAGTTTCATTTAGGAATTAGAGCAGATTGTCTTATTAAAACTTATCGGACGAGCTATAAAATAACCATCGTTCAATCTACCTTTTTGTAATAAGAGTCTTTTTTTTAAGTAGAAGTTTTTTTCTAGCTTACAAGATAATGTATCTGTGTCCGTATGTTATATGGTACATTTTCTGTGAAATCTGATACATTTTCTTCACATGAAGCATTCTCATAATCTCAATATTATGTAAATTAGATAATAATTAGAAAACAAAATTATTTTTTTATTTTACCATATTTACCATTTCTTTTTCAGAATTCAAACTAATTACATAATCGGTGATTTCAAATACTGTCTTAAGTATTTCGGCTGCACAACTCAATTTTTTTTGGGGGGGGGGGGGAATTTGTTAAAAAGAAATTGAGATGTACAGTAAAGACATAAGGATGACAGATTAAACAAAAACATGTTATTTGGTATCTATGCTCTGAGTGTTTTAATTTATTGTTCTTGCAAAATTAGAAGCAAACAAATAATAAGTATAAAAAATTAGGATCGTTTTTCCTAACTGAAATTACCAGGAAAGAGTTTTCTATGTCTGACGCAACACCAGTGTAGCTTCAACAGAAAACACACAGTTTAGTTCACATTAGTTAAAAATAATGTGATCTAAATTAGGTCTAGAAGAATGACAGTCATTCAACGACAGAAAAACGATTCTCCTAATCGTAAAATGGATGTTCCGCTGTAATGATTTCGCCTTTCCATTAATACCTTTCCCATTAATGAAAACTTCATAACTTTGCACTGATTTTTTTAAAACCTCTTGAAGGTGTAATACAATTTGAAAACATCGAAAGAATTATTTTTTGCTGCAAAAATTTCTCTCTGTTAAATTATTTTTATTTTATATGATCTTCCAAACTGAATATAATTAATTCAGTTGAGGAATAACTAACAATCCAATATATTAAAATTTTTCATGTTTTTGTGTATGATTCATTAATTTAATGCGCACCTACACTGCAGAACTTTTATTTTATAATCCAAAAATCCTGCTTCTTACAAGTTTATTTATTTAACGACTAGACTAATGATATTTGCCGGGGTTCTGGTTCAGGGGTAGCGCGTCTTCTCCGTGATCTGAGCTTCCCAGGTTTAAGTCCTGGTTCGGACATGTCTTTCTTTGCCCTGTTTTCTATCTGATTTACCTTCAGAAATTACTGCAATCGACAAAACTCAGCTTAAATCGCTGACTTCCTCAGCGGGCTTTTCTATGGCAAGTGTGATAAATAACAACATCTAATGACGTTTAAACTTTTTGGTGTTGTAAATCTCTCCGTACCTCCTCGGCAATTAATCACCTGCTTGGTCTGTTTAGTCAGAAATCAACCACCATGTGTTGGGGGTGCCAGAAGTGGCGTAACAACTATAAAAACAACAACAACATTAGGATACTTTGAAAAAAGTTCCTCTACGACAGTGTTCCGAAATGTCTATTCAGTCGAAAGGTTAAGCACCGTGATTTGACAGTTAAGAAAAATAAGTGTTAAATAATTCAGTTTTTGTAACCTCCCCTACCCCCTTGAAATCGTAAAATCTATGAATTATAGATTTCTAGAGATGAAAGAGCGTACTTAATGCTAACCATTGTTATAAATATCAATTTAAACGGATTTAAAATGATATATTATTCAATAATGATATAATTACATAATATTATGCAATTACATCAAACATAAATTCTATATGTATTCGATAATATAACATTATCCAAAATAATATTATATAAATTGATATATTATTCGATAATAAATGGTTATTTTGCCCTTTGTTACATCCTTAGCTTTTGCATTCGTTTTGTGTTATATATGTCTGTAAATATGTACTAAAATATCTTTTATTGCTATTTAATAATAGCCATTAGCTTTTCTTTCCTACAAAAATATAATAAGGGCTGCATTAATTCTAAAGATTCAGTATGTGTTGATATTTTTACTACTAGTTTTAGTCTTTTACAGTTACTGACAGTTTTTATATTTTACAGTTACTTAAAATCAAATACTTTGCTATTTTTTTCCAGTGATTCGAGATTTGAGAAAGTTTTGAAGTTTTGCCCTAATTCAAAGCTTATCACCATAGAGGACTCGACCCACCTGGTACTGCTCGAGAAAGTTGATGAGTTTGTGGATGCTGTGCATGATTTCCTTAATCCAGTCTGAGGAGCGTGTTTAACTTTGATAATGGAAGCATGACTATCTTGAACAATAGTAGAGAAGACTTTCAAGTTTAAAAAAAAAATAGTTTGAAAAATGGTTAATAAATTTTGCATCTATCCTCTTATTATGGAAAATCTGTTCGTGCTTGAAATCTGATATTTCTTCATACTTTTGTGATGCATATTTATAATAAAGTTTATCTTATAATTTGAAATTTTCTATTTTTACAAATAAATGAATCTTTATAAAGGAACTAACATACAGTGCTTAATAAAAAAATAACTATTAAGGTAATTGAAATTAATAAGATGGATTTTATTTCATAAAGGGAAGTGTTTTAGAGGAATTATTGAAAATACTAATAAGTATTTTCACTAATTTCTTTAAAACACTTTCCTTTAAGGTTAACTTAAACCTGAATTAAAGGTATCAATTTGTATCAAAATTTCAAAATATCGCACGAGCGTCTACATTTTTATCGCTTCGAAACAGATGACAGAAGTTGATTAAACTGCAGTTTTAGATTATCAACAATCGAAATTCAATTACCTATTAATAAAAAATAACACATTTTCCAGTTTTGTTAAAATTAAGCAAAATATCATTCACTAAACAAACAAAAGGATAACTTTTTAAGAATACTATAGATGAAAATTTATTTTCAAAATTCGAAAGGGAGGTAGAGAATTTACCAGTGTTTCTTATCAGCTTATCATTTATCTCGTTGTGCAGATGATGATAGTTGGGAGGGAAGGAGATGGCAAGATTTGCTTTCAAATAGGTGGCAATACAGTTTTTAAAGTTTGATGATGAGTTACATCATGAAATGGCAAGCTCGGGCTTCATGATAATAATACCAAAACGAATTATCGATTGAAGTACAAGGACTTAGTATTTGGTGTAGTGTAGTAAAGCGGTTTACAACGGTTAAAGTTACAAAATGATTCGTCTTGTATTTGAAGTAAAAGTTGAGACTACTTTTTAGGCAAACATGAAATATTTGCTTAACTGGCAGTTATTATTCTTCGAATAAAATTATTATTAGTCTTTTTTTATGTAAATTGTTAATAACTTTTTACGAAATCGAAATCGGGAACTTAAATTTTGCACCATGCATGCTCAGTTTTTAGGTTACATCAAGCTTCGCTGACAAAACAAGAATAAGGGAAACCGGAATTTAATATGTTTAATTCGCCTTTGAGTTTTCATCATGGCATGGCCTTTTTTTTATTTCGCCTCCTCATAAAAAGAATTAAAATACTTTAATGTTTAATCCCCAAGGTATCCCATTTAAAAAATAAAGCTTTGGCCATTAATACCCCTTTGCTTTCTCGCTATACTACTAACCAGTTTATAAACAATACGTTAAAATGCTTAATAGTACTTTAAAGTACTCTAAATAATCTCTGAATAATAAACTAATTAATAATTAATATAATAATATCTGTTAATAATAATAACTAACTAATATTTGTTATCTCAGTAACTCATCTCTCTATAATAATGCTCTAATATACAATACTGAGAATGCTGAACTACATTGTACAAATGCTGATCAATATCTTTTTGTTAAACCAGATTTTCTGTAAAAATATAGATTTAACGAAATATAGTTTCTGAAAAAGTTAAATCATATTCCTTTTTACTGCTAAAATAGAGAAAGTAAAGGCATATTGGCCCGAAAACTTTTAAACAATTACAGCGGGTATTAATCCGAATATAACACAGATCCCGTGCCACTTAAAACAAAAGTTTAGTTTAATTTCTCTATATTAACGCCCTATTTGGAAGCAACACGAGGTCTACGTTTAGACAAAATTCGTAGCTCCGATGACCAGTTACACGACGAAGTAACTTTTTATAATTAAAACAATATCAAGTATATGGAACAACAGGGAGTAAAATCCTAATTTAATGTACCTCTTAATTCACCAAGGATGCCGACAATACAAAAGTGCCAATCAACTTGGCTGATCATATAAAAAAGGCTATGAAACAGATATAGTTATCCTTTATTTTTATTCAAATTCAGTAATTTGTTCGGCAAATTGTTTCATTTAAGAACCATTCTTTTTGAACCTTCATGAGTCATAATTGCTGAATCTCCTTTGAATCCTCAAATAACGAGCTTTTGCTAACTGACTGCGCACATCTGTACTTACGACAATAAAATTCAAACATGCGATGCTTTTGGTACCTGATGAAGGCACTTGGGATAGTATTTAAAACTTAAAATAATATCCTACGGCTTCGTTGACAATGGAAGATGGAACTTCGCTGGAATTTAAACTTAAGAATTCTGAGAGTAACAAAAAAAAAAAGAAAGAAAAAAAAAAAAGAAGAGAAATTAAAATTTTCTTTCCCAATAGCTTCGTTGCTGGAGACTGATAGTACTTTTCTTAAGATAGTTGATGGAATAAATACAACAGTTCAACTATTTTTTCGTTTGAGCAAATCCTGATTTCCATTTTTTTTAAGTAGACCTTTTCAGTGATGCAACTGTTGTTCTGCTATATATGTATTTATAAATATAGATATCGAATTAACAAATATATCAATCATAATATGTCTGATTATTATATACTTACAAACTTCGGGAATAATTACGGGAACAGAATAATAAATCGCAAATAATTCCATTAGAATGGCAAGATAATATTAAAAGAAAAACTATGAAATAAAGACAAACGATTCGAAACGCTAAAGCAGATGTTGTTTTTAAAATTCCTGTTCTAACAAAATTTGTAATCAGACGATTTTAATCAGAATAACGCAATTTAGTAAGAATTATAAAGCTTTAAACATTATTTTTTCATAGTTCACTTTAAAAATAACACTGGTTTATTTAATTACAAAATATAATTTAATTCTTTAATGGATGTTGTCAATTATTTTTAATTTTAATTTCTTACAAAACTGATGTAGTAGATGCAATAAACGATTTTTTTTAAGAAAAAAAGACTCACTATTAGAGCTACTAAGAAAATTATCCCGTTTGCTTTTTTGGTTACCATATTGGTGACAAACTTGGGGGGGGGGAGTATACTAAACTTGGATTCAATCTAAAAGGACTAATCAAATGATATATTATTTTCCGCTGTGTTTAATTAGAAAGAAATGTTAATTTTTCAGGGTTAATTTAATAGGCAACCTCTTGAATGCCATTTATACTAATTAAAGAATGATAAACAGTTTAAATATTTAAACAATTTATGAAGATTATATATGTGAGCAGGTGGCTATTACATCACGCAAATGTTAATTTTTAGAAAAGATACGGCTTTCGTTATATTTCAACATCGTTCGAGCTCCAAAACCTTTTTTTTACCAGCTAGAGAAATTGAAAGATTTCCTTACACACACACATACCCACACACGCACGCATATTGCATTTGAGTAATATAGTATATCCCACTTTAATTGACAAAAATACATTTTTTTTGGCGGGAAAATTGACCTTTCATTGTCATAGCCATCTTTACCAGTCGTAATAGTCAGGGTCACTGACTGCGTTCAAACTAATTATTTTTCTAGAGGATGGATTTTTTTATTTACATTTTTTAATCAAAATAGCAACTTGAATGACAGGCAATATTTATATGATAGGTTTTATATAAATATAGTTCTACTTACTGTAAACAGAAGTAAAAAACGCAGTTTTTAATAAAATGTTAACATTTTTATTTGCATTACATAAATGTACATATACAGTCCTTGAAAAAAAATGATAAACGACAGTAAAAGTCGACAGATAAAAAAAAAAGCTCAGATTAAGTCAATTTTATTACTAGTGAGACTGCTCATGCGCAGAACAAGATAAAAACAGGACAAAGGAATACCTGTCAAGATAGCTCAAATGACATGACATTATCACTAGGCGACAGAAAGAGTAACTTAAATTCCCTTTCTGATCTATTCGAAACCGGTAACGGATACAATTTTCCTTCTAACGTCAGACGAAATGGAAGTGAGGTAAACATTTATTATTTTTTAAAGTCTTCCCCCCATCCCATAGGGATTATGGATGTTTTGATGTTAACTTAAGTCTGTAGGAATTTAAAAGTTTTTAGAAAGGGATTGGTTTGTTTTGGTTTGGTTTTATGGCATAGTAACCAGATTCGACCATTCTCACCAGTTTGGCGCAGAATAACCAAATCTTGTTTTTTTGTTGAAAATTAAAAGATACAATTAAATCTGAATCAAAATTTGAATATATTAAAAACACACACCACAATATTTGAATGGGGGTTATCACCTAAAATGTCATTGAAATTAAAATCAATCGTGCCGAAAGGATTTTGTCATTGTGTACTAAAATCGTAGCATTCATACAGAATACGCTTTACCGTTAAATTATTATGACCATGATTATTACATTCATTAGAAAGCGATGCATGATCAGAGTGCAAAAGAAGTTTTTGTGTTAAATAAGTGTGACCTATTCGGAGTCTTGTGATAATTACATCTTTCTTTCTGGTTAGTTTCACATTTGAAGCCTTTGACAGATGGCTGTATTTGAAGTAGTTTATTCGTAGATAGCTTTCCCCACTTATATTGCCAAAATTTACTTTGAATTATTTTATTGTTTGAAATGCATCCGGTAATGGAACAAAATTATATTTCGGAATATAAACTATTGCATTATTTTGTTAATATCGATTTGATTATTTGTTCTTTTTTTATGTGGATTCCGCTTTGCCTATTAACACATTTTTTTTTTTACTTTTCCCGTATACATGATATAGAAGAAATATAATAATCGTTAAAAAATTCTTACTCGAGATTTTAATGAATCTCTACTTTTTATAACTCTTTGAGTACGAAAAACACATTTTTAGAAAATGTCCGTCTACCTGACTCTTACAAAATTAACTAAAAAATGCCTTGGGTTATATGAATGAAATTTGGAATTCGATTTTTACCCCAAATTTGTAGATTTCTATCAACTTTTGAGCAAAATCCATTTTGTGGAAGTCTGTCTGTTCGGCTGTTCGAAAATATTAAATTAGCATGATAACTACAAAATGAAAATATGAAATTTGGTACTAAGATTTAAAATCTGTAGGGTAAATATCTATTAAGTTTTGAATTAAATCCAATAAAGGGTGGACCGTTTGGGGGTCCGTACTTTCAGACGCATATAAAAGCGGTAAATGGAAAACGCAATGAATTAAGTATAGGAAATTTGATATGTGTTGTGACTACAAGTGTAACTTTTTAACAAATTTTAATTTCAATCGAATGGGAAAAACTCTTCTAAAACCCATATTCTATTTTCGAAGACTATTAACCTCATGGTATGGCTTAATCGCTCAATAACTCGCCCGGGATGACCCGTTATATTGAATAAAAACGCAAAATTCATGCCAAAGGTTAATATTTCAAAATTACTGTATGCCTATTCCATGCAAAGTCTTCTCTAGTTTAACTCATTTATTAGAATATGTGAAAGGATTTTCGAAAAACTCTTTCCCCAGATATTTTTATGATCTTTCCTACATTTAAATATATTTTCCAGAGCATGAAATTTGGAGTATGAAAATCATTTTTATTCTCACTATTTTGTGAAAGAGAATTGTTTATTTGATAATATTGTAAATTATTTGATTTCTAAACTCTCTATTCTCATAAGTTCGATTACCAACACTGCTAAATAAAAGGTGTTTTTGTTGCGGATGAAACCCAACAAAATTTGTGGTTTTTTGACCAAAGTAAAATAGCACTAAAATATCTGGATTGAAATGTAAAGCTTCTAGTGACTTCATAGCAAAGTCTTGGTTTCAGACCTTCTTCACCGGAAAATCCACTCGACCAGCATTAGTAAAGTTTTATTATATAGTAAAGAGATCGGGTATCGAATGTTTTAATAGTAAAAATATGCTATCCTTGCTAATGTAATGAGATCTTCAAAGCACTGAATACCATCATGAAGATATTGTTTAACTCTCTTGTTTTAAAAGCCTATTGTTTTTCCGTTAATGTGGTGTGGAAGGTGGAGAAAGTTTCTTTTATCGTACATCTGCTAAAGTATAGCATTAAACAGGCCTATAAACTTTTAAATTTTACGTTATATTAACTAACTAAACTAAAACATGATTAAAATTTGATAATTTTAAACATAATATGTATGTAACCGTATTTACATTGTAATTAAAATTTCATCGTTGGTCTAAAAGCAATAATAGTTAACAACAATATCATTTACAAAACAATTACCATTTTCGGCTTTTATTTTGAATTTAATTTGCATATATTTAATTGTTTATAATTTCCTAATAGATATTTCATATTAAAATTTAAAAAAATTACTATTTTTATTATATAAAAAGTTATTTTATGGAAAATTATCTTTTCCAATACCCACGTTGTATAAAATATATAGAATCTAAAATATCTTCTGTGGTTCAATCAGTCTGAAGAGAAGTAGCAAAAATAATGGTCAAAATGTATTAGCAAAACTTGCGTATTTTTTGTTGCTTTTGAATGTTTGATAAATAGCTAAATTCTTTAATTTTATTCATTTTTTATATTTTAATTTTTATGATGTCATTTCTCATAATCCCATAATTTTGTTGCATTTCGTTTGGTGTTCAGAACTGAATTTCCTCAAACCTGGTCGTTTCTATTCAGTTTATTACTAGCTAGTCAAGATTCTATGTTTAAATCTCACTCGATGGAATTAACTTGATCGTTCTATTTTTCAATCAATATTTTGGAATTCTTGAAATTTTTTAAATTTTATTATTGTTTCCAAAAATTATTATTATCTTTGATTATTATTTTGACTGTATATAAACCTGTTTTCGTGAAATTGAAGGATATTTTATTCTCTAATTAAACATAACTTCTGTATCCTTAAAAAAACCCTTAGATTTTTTGGTATCTTTTCTTAAATATATAACTTTTTTGAGAGGCTTTCAATGAAACGATGGAATATTAATGAAATGATTATTAAAAATGATTTATTAAATGTTTTAATTAAATGAAAAAAAGATGTTTATTAAAACATTTTTTTGAAAATCGATATACAATTTTAATTTATAGTTTCAAAAATCGAGCTATTTTTAAATTCCAGTTTGATTTTATTTATTTAGAGTTTGCAGAATTATTTATTTAGAGTTGCAAATCTTTGTTTGATTTTATTTATTTAGTTTGCAGAATAGATAATTTTGTAATTAATTTGTACATTCGCTTTTCTATTGTGACAGTTTTGAAATTTTTACATTGTTCAATGATATTGTTTTATTTTTGAATTTAATTTTTAATTGCTTGTTAAATTTATAAGCAATTAATTTAATTTAATTTTAATTTTAATGAAAAAAGGGACATTTAATAATTAATTTTAGAGAAAATCAATTCCAAGATGCAGTAATAATAATAAATAGAAAATAATTAAAATCTAATCATAATGGAAAAGTGTCTTCATGAAATTTATTTTTTAAATTAGATTTAAAAGCTGACTAAGACTTTTAACAAGGGACATTACATTATACTTACAGACACTTACATTATACTTACAAAATCTGCAACCTGTAATATGTTTTTTTTCTTAGGTAAATAGTTCTCAGGCTATAGCTTGCTTTAAAAGAAAATGAAAATGATATCATTAAAGATATCATAAACAATTCTAAAAAGAAAACAACAGAAATTTCAATTTGAAATATTTCTTCCTAGTTAGTCATTTATTTTTGTTTTGATTGTACGATATAATATTTGTTTTTATCGAATTTAGATAGCCGCTTTTTGATAAAATAAACTTTTTAAGTTAATTGTTTTCAAATTGAATGGTGATACTAAAAAAAGTTTTCGCGAAATGAAAAGTTTTTTGTGGTTATTTTTCAATCAAATTTTTAAAACGCTAACAGCAGTTATCGAAATTTTTGGATTTCACGATCATGGTTTTTTCAATTGATCAATTACTGATTTTGTTGTATTTAATTTCGGATTACATCGAAACCATGATTTGAAATTAGTGTACTTGTATTTTTAATCTCTGACATGCGTTAATGACATTCGAAAATTTAAATTGGGTTTTAGGCGTATTTTTCTCAATTGAATGAAAAAAATATTACAAAAAAAACTGCACTTATAGTCACAAATTCTCATACCTAATTTGCTGTATTTAAATATTGCATTTAGTTATTTCTAAAAGTACAGGCTGACTGACGACCAATCCATGATTGGATTTGGCTGAAAATTTGATTCGTGTCTACACCAGGGATGCACAACCTTTTCAGAATGAGGGGCCAAAATATGAAAAGGGATCATGACGAGGGCCAAAACAGCACATGAATGTTAAAACATATTAAAAATGTGAAAATACTGGTTTTTTGTGGCAATATGCATGAATTACAATTATTACTTTACCTATTTCACTCGTGCACACATTATGCAATAAATAAATGAATGAAACACAAACATTAGAGCTATGATTAAAAAACTTTACCTAAAAAAAAGATCCCTGCTAAAAAAGGCGCAAACTTGAAATAGAATAACAGAGGAAAACATTTTGGTAATTATACAGAGAACACAATTTAAATTTTGAGAAAAAAATTAATAGTAAAAATTAGTAAAAATTAATGATATAGCTGGGACTGAATATTTGAAGTTATTTATTTTATTTTGTTATTAAGATTGGTTGTGATAATGCGAAGAACAGCAGAAAGGTTCTCACCTAATTCTTATTTTAGATTTGTTTAAATTCATTAGCAAGAAAGCTAGCTCACACAAGTAAGTGCTGCCAAAGAAAGTTTCACAAGCAGCTTTCATTTTGCTTTAAGCATAAAAATTCCTCGGGTAAATCTTTATAAAATTCTAATATCGATTTTTCCTTGAATTGATTTATGAAAAAAAAACGAATTCTATAAATCAATTAAGGCTAACTGCATACTCTGATCCATTACATTTACATCAACAGAAAATGGGGAAGAAAATACATCAAATTTTGTTTGGCACTTTTCAAAATCTGAAAACCGATCATCAAATGCATTACATAAAATTTGAATTTGAACCTCATACTGCATTTTCATGCGTGGAAAATTTTCACGTTCGCGAACTTCTCCAATACGAAAACTCGTCCTCGCAGGTAGGCATGAAGGAAACAAACTGAAAAGCCGCCTAATAAAAAGTAAAAAAAAAAAAAAACCCTTAATGAATAGCTGTACATTATTTATTCTGATGTAGAATCGTTTCGTATCGGATTTTTATCCTGTTTATTTAAAAAAGTCTCGTTTCATTTTAAGTTACATTTTATTAACAACTTTCGCGGTTCAACTTCGAAGGCTACGGGGGCCTATTTTGGCCCATGGGCCGTAGGTAGTGCATGCCTGGTCTACACTGTAGATATTAAATCTGTATGCCGAATCTTATCTATCTAGCTATCTTTGTTTTGCAGTAATCGAGTTAACTTGTATTTGAGCAGCCAGGCAGACGGATTTCCTCAGAACAGAATTCATTCAAAATTAGATAGAAATATGCACATTTGGTGTAAAGAACGCACATCAAATTTCAACTGTCTAACTCAAGTCGTTTTTGAGTTATCTTTGCCACAGAGAGACATCTTCCAAAAATTTGTTTTTTAAACTCAGGGAGGTCTACAATGTAGAGGTACGCCAAAATCTAGAGTTTGATTTTGTGTGACGATTACTTTATTTTATGTATATTCAGTATACTAGAAAATAAATAGAGTATCTATACATTGTATAAAATGAAGTCTCCTGGAAGCGTCTGAATGTTTGCACCACAAAAACTCGAGAAATAATAGATATTGGATATATTTATACCACTTTGAAGAGCATTTATTGGAGAAGGTTTTAATACCCTAAAGTCATATCAATTTTTTTTAAAAAAAGGAGTTTTGTAATTGCGATTCTAACTGCATTTACCCGTGCATGCACGAAAAACTCAAATTGCGCATGTGCACATATCAAGAACTGTGCGATATAAGAAATGATCTTTGTAACATTTCTTTGTATATCTCTGATTTTAAACGGTGATTTAAATCTCATTATGCACAGAAGAAGGAAATCCAACCTTGGAGGGAAAACATTAAATGCCAAAAAAAAGCTTCGTTTGTCATGCGATAAGAAAAATGAAGAGGAAAGAAACGTTCGGTTAGCAAATATCAGAAAAAGAATGTCCACACTTAGGGAAAAGAATCTTTTAAGGAGAGAAATTACCATCTTTCTTTAAATCGCATTGCAACTAAATTGCGGAAACAGAATGAATCACTTGAGGAGCGAAATGATCACCCGAGTTTTGTCTATAGATATATAATATTTTTACCTTTTTAACAGTCTAAATATTTCTAAATGTGTGCTATAAACATTGTTTTGTATCAATTTTTGATAATTTCTAAACACATTTTTAAGTTTGTTTGATGTTGCATAACATGCCCATGTCATATCGGGAGGAGGCTACTTAAAGCTAATTTTTTGCTTGGATGCTATGCAACGGGCAATGCCATACAAGTACTGCTAGCTTAGTAATATTTTAAGAAGAAATCCTTGTAGTTAGTAATAATAAAAGATATTAAGAGTGAGTTTCCCTAAAAAATATTATTAAAAATTTATTCAATTTTTAAAGAATTATTTTCAAGAAGTACAATAAATTATGGCTTGGCCATTTCAGCTTATTTCGACTTTTACTTTTAAAATAATTAATTTAATTGTACTATTTAAAATGCATTTGAAGTATCATTGAAACTTTTAAATTGTTAATTGAGATGATTAAATTCTTATTTTATTGTTATATGAGAACATGATGTTTTCGTTAGGGATTTTTGAATAATTGAAGCTAAAATTCGAGTAGACAATAAGCAAAACATTAATAGCGTTGTATTCATCGACATCTTTTAATTGCATATATTTTTTACTTGCTTTTACCAGCATTGCATTATTATTAAGTTTGCTTCTTTGACAGCAGATGCGTTTTTAAAAGACTGACTTAGAGCTATGACATCGTTTGTTATTTCATCTCAAAATCGGTCGAGCTCGAAAACTTTGTTTGCCAGCTAGAAAAATTGAAAACGAAAGTTTAAAAAACTATCAATATATATATACACATATACCTACATATAGAAAGATGGATGGGTACCGATAAAGAAGTCTCGTGATAGTTTCAAAGCAGTTAAAGCAAAGCACTTAAATTAATAATGACAAATAATGACGAAAAATTAAAACAGTTTTCTGACATGATAACTTGGAACTTGCAATCGTAGATTTCATTTCTCTTTTAATTATTTGCATATGACTTTATACAATCTCAATTCCCCCCCCCCCTTTTTTTGTATTATCACTTTTTCATTGTTTTAATTTTTTTCTTTGCAATATTTAAGTTATCATTTCTTTTTCAAGGTTGAAAATGAAAGATGGGCTGATAATGAACCAAATTGGCCAGATTTTAAAACGGATATCTACTGATTTTGAAGCGATTCGTAGAAAAAAATGCGGCAAGAAAAGTCTAGTTAAATTCAAAAAACTGGTAAGTTTTCCAAAAAATAAATCAATAATGCACAAATAAGGACATTTTTTGCTTATAAAGTGTTTATAGCTTATATATTCTAATGGACGCAAACAGAATTTTCAGTCATATTATTTAGTCTTTGAATTTTAACAGAAACAGAAATAGCTATCTAGGAAAGTTGTAAAATAAAATCGATGATTTATAAACTGTTCGCAGCACTTTGGAACACAAATATTGTGATATTTTGATAAATTTTAATTAATGTTAAAAATTAGTTTTATTCCTGCTATAAAAATGTTTTAAAAATAGGAAAAAAAATACAATTTTTATAAATTTTTAATTAAAACTAGATTTTAAAATCTTATTACTTAAATTTAATTTAAATTCGTTCTTTGTGAGTAATTTTTATAGAATTTTTTTCCTTTATGCGTGTTACAATTTATTTATAAATAAACTGATCCATAAACAATACCATAATTTTGAAAAAATACAAAGTTTGTAGAAAATATTGAGATTTTTGAAGCCATTTTCCTTACTTTAAAAAAGCCAGTTTAAACTAGTTCTAAAAAATCACATGCCTATCAGATTACGGATGCATCGATTTAAATAAAAAAAAAAGAGTGTGGGTTGATAGCAAAATAGTTTGAGATTCAAAACTTTATCTCAAAGGCAGATTTTTTTTTTCAAAAATTCCGTTTAAATTCATTTGGAATGATCCCATGACTTTACTGTGTAGCGCATTCAATAACATAAAAAAAAAACAATGATTTTTATGGGTAAATTGTTCGAATTCCAAAACTTTTTTGGCCAATTAGAAAAAATGAAAAAAAAACCCTAACTGTAAGAAAATGAGTCAAATCAAATGTTAAAGGGAAGATATAGTTAAGGATTCAGGATTGAGTGGCTAAATTTGTGCCTCCTTTGACATGGCTGGCTTCTTCAAAACTAATGCTACTTAAAAATTACATAAAAAACATATATTACATAAAAAATATATAAAATTACATATATAAAAACATATATACATAAAAAAACATATATGAAATTTTTCTAAAAAGATATCACTTATCCTTTAGAAAGAAAGAAAGGTTTTTATGAATTTTTAAGTTATATATACATATATTGTGGACCGCTGATTAAAACATTTTCACCGAGCTTGTATCGGATTAATTAAATAAAAAAGTGGTATGGAATCAAGAAATAAGAGAATATTTTAGAATGAAATTGCTAATTAGAATGAATAAGCTAAATCCATATAAAAGTTTGAAAATTAATTAGGGTTTAATTTAGATTTTAAAATATCGTCACACACACACACACACACACACACACACACACACACACACACACAC
>JAOUZG010016664.1:560252-584093 GCA_026289955.1 Argiope argentata | reverse complement strand
CACACACACACACACACACACACACACACACACACACACACACACACTTTTTGTTGTCATACTAGTCGACAAATATGGCAACCTTTCCAACATCATTTTTTAATAAACTTAAAAGGGCAAAAATTGATGCCTCAAAAGCGATAAATCATCTGCCCCGTGCATTTCGAGACTTTAAAAACTTCAAAAGAAAACAATATCGTGTTCTGAAATGATGTATTCATGAATGATTCAGTGTATCAGCATTTTTCTACCAATGAATTGGTCCGTCATAAATGATTTCATTTACTTATGCTTATTACCCTCGACCAGTTATAAGATGACAAGTAAGAAGCGCATATAAAGGCTAAAAAGTGCATTTCGTTCGATGGCAACTCATTGTCCCGTAGGTACAATAACATGCCGCGGTACTTATTTTTTTAAATACGGATGCTTATGTAGAATTTAGCGAGTTTTTATGGCAAAAAAATAAATACATAATTCATCAGATTAATTTCGACATTTTTTGCTCTTTCTTAAGCGAGATAATCTTCTTTTTACATTTTAATTGCCATTTCTTATCCATAGTTTTTCAAATTTAGGTATATTAATACGTTGTATTTTCAAAAATTTTATCCAGTTTCCTTGCATAAATATCCGCCATTTTAATACGATAAACAGAGAAAAAAATATTCAGGGATGCCGAAACGGCTATTTATAGCCAAGCATAGAATGCCTACGACTTCGTACGCGTGTAAATACTGTGAGAACTGACGGTCTGATCACAAACCATATCTCTATGGTGCTGTTTAAAAAAAAGCCTGGTGCCAAACTTTAGCAAAATGGCCGAATGTGGCGCGAACGGCAGCAACGGCGTTTCCAATACTGAGGTTTCGATGAAGGATTCAGCAAATTAACTGATATACAGAAAAAAAATGCAGAAAAATGGAATGCACGCAAAAAAATGTAATCGAAAATGATGAAAGTAGACAAAAAGACAACAGAAAAAAATCAAGCAAAAGGAACACAAAGATCGAATTATAGTACCATAAAAAAATGACAGCAATATAAACCCAAACAAAGCGTTACCGAAAAATTACCAATCTAGCATAGCACCAAATGGTTATATATCAAAGCTTAGCCAACACACACAAAAAACCTAAAAACTACTTATTTACAATGTGTACCTTAAATAAAACAAAACAGCAAACCAATTATTGAGAATCATTTTGTTGATTCGTTGGGTCAAAATAAAATCGTCCACATCCATTGAAAGTACAGGTGTCAACAATCAAAACACACTGCGCATGAGTGAATTTTCAACCCCAGGTATGGCATTGCCAATGCGTAAATTTACCGCGTCAATTGGGGTAACGCAATGCAAATTAAAGAATTTTAATTTCCTTTATTATGTTTTATTTTAATTCAAAAGTACTTCAGAATGAACCCGAAGGTTCGATTAATTAACAATGTTTAATTTTAAATGCATGAAACACTAAGAAATAGAATATTTAAATAAACAGAAACAAACTTCTAGAATCAACAGAATCTTTTGAAATAATCAATCGAAAACAGGTTAAGTCTAACCTCATTAGCGTGAAAGAAAAAAAAATTGCAATCATACTCATTTGGAGGTTGGGAAATGAAGATTTGTGACGGGAAAGTTAGTTTTTAATTAATAAAAAGTTAACCACTAAATTAACCTGAATAAATAGTAGCCTTTGTCCTATGCTAGACATTAATCCATGTCTATGCTAAATTTCTTTCAATTTCGTTCAGCTGCTCTGGCATATTTACTAACATTATCCATCCGTCTGAACTTTCATATTTATAATAGTAGTATAGAATATATGATACTTATAATTAATGATGACCCTTCATGAAAATAATTTGTGTCTTATTGCACTCATTTTTTTCAGGTGTCCGACAGTTCAAAATTATTGTACTGGCCTTTAGATGCTCTCACAGAGCTGTCTTTTATTTTCCTAATATATACCAGCAAGTGAATAGAGAAATTCTGTACTGAATAGTTACTGATGTTTTGAAATGGTGATCCATCACTATATGGCTAAATCACATTTTCAGCTTTCCACTGGCTTTACGTAAAAGCTATCGAAATGGGAAAAAGAAAATCAAACCAGCATCTTGACCAAATCATAGACGGTGAAGATGTGGTCCGTTGTCCCGTTCAATGCAGCATGCAGAGAGCATCCACCAGTTTTCCTTAGGTGTCCTGTTTCATGTAAATTCCGAAGCCTTTATAAAGAAATAAGTTTTTGAATGCATTGGATGAAATTCGATTTATACCAGTATGGTAATATTTGAAAATTGAGAACATATTCTATATCTATGCATTAATAACTTTAGAATTTCGACATGGGACAGTAATTTTAGTATAATAATTTGATATGATAATTTGCATATAATTTTAAGATAATTTTAGTATAATAACTTGCATATATATATATATATATATATATACTGATAATAAAGATGTGTTGGTACTCTACAAGTCAGATCTATGCTTAACAGTTATCAAAATTGACACATGTATACTGTGGCGAAATAATAGTAATAATTCTCACACAAGAGCGATAAGAAGATGCTGACTTTATTGTCTGTGAAAACTCATATTAAATATTCGCAACTCAAACTACGAAATTCACAGCGAATTAACTCTACTTAATCCGATAATTTCACATAACAGTGAAGCTATAGATCCGCACGGCAGCAAGAGAAGAGACGCTCTCTCAAGCTCAGCTAACCACGTAGCTTGTCCTCCGAATCCAACTGACTCACCGCCTTTAAGGCGAATCTTAAATAGCGTCCTACTAAAGTGGGCAGGGCAACTGTGGAAAGCGCTAGTTCTTTTCAGACAAGTCTAGAAATATCTCCAATGCTCTCTAATAACAAATCTTCATTTCTTAGCTTCTGCTACTCATTTTATCGTGTAGTAAAAACCGTTAGGGATCTCATTATGTCTCCAAAACATCTACAGTGCCAAATTGTTCAAATATGCCGATCTTCTGTTATAAATTCCTTTAGGATGGTCTTATTTCGCTGATGTGCAATTCCATTACAATTAATTTTATAGAATTAAACTATTTACAAATATTTACATCCAATTTACACAACATTCATAACAATACTTTGGGAATTGGGAATGTCAAACTCAAAGCCTTTTAAATTTAATTAGAATTTTAATTAAATAAAATTTATGTAGAAATGTGCTTTTGAGTGATAACTTCAAAGGATATTTTTTCAAAAAAGTACATTTTACAACGTTTCAAAATAAACAAATAAATAAATAAAATAAAATAAAACTACATAACAGTAATTTAATACCGTGAGAATTTTTCCTGAATTGTGTTTCTGTTGACTTTTTTTACCCGATTTCCAATAATTGATTACATATTGTCGTCTTGAAATCCAAACCGTTTTTGTTGCTTAATCAACAATCTGATAACGTTATCTTTTTTCAGTGTTGAAAGTAAAGTGCCTTTAGACCCAGCCAATTAAAAGATTCCAGTAAGTCATGTATGCGTAAATGCAGATAATTAAAAAAAATCTATGATTTTTTTTAAAAATTATAATACTTAAGAGAAGTTTTAAAATATTTCTTAAAAAGTATCTACTTGAAGGAAAATTGCTCATTTAAATATATTTTTCCACTCTTCTTCCAGAAATCGCAATTTCATCTTGTTACTTTTGAATAAAAATAATTAAAATTATTTAACAGGCTAAATTATTTATTCAAATATTATTGTGTAACTTACATATTTTTCAATAGAAGTGTTTTTAAGTAGAAAAAAAAATGTTAAAACAAGTTGAAGTAATAAATAAATTTATATATATATATATATATATATATATATATATCCTGATACAGACTAATTAAGACTAAATTATAAAACACACACACAATCTTATTAAGATTCGCGGAGAAAGCCATATATAAATATTGAAATTATTACTTTAAAATTTGATTAACCCGGTACATATTTAAGTAAAACCCTTGCAGCTCTCAATTTCAGAAGATAAAAAATAAAATAGAATGTTTAAAACAAACAACCCCATAATTACTGGAGGAAAACTAATAAAAAGGCATTAACGTGTTATTTCGGTGATAGTCTTAATACCGAAAAATTTGTAAGTTATAGACATAAATTTAACAAATAGCAAACATTTCAAGACTTAAAATTTAAGATAAGCCAATAAAGCTTTCGCTTATAAATTTTTAAATGATATAATTACAAAACATCACATTTCATGCCAATGTTCATTATTGTCATATTAAAAATCTGTTCTCCTTTGATTATTAAACTTATAACTTAATTAATCGTTTTAAAAGATGCATAGAGTAAATAATTTATGAGTAGTAATGAGATGCATAGAGTAAATGGCTAAAAAAGACTTGAAAACGAGCTAATAGAAAAAAAAAAAAAACGCTCTTTAGATTACGTTTTAAAACATCCACCCACCGTGGTTATTTAATGAAAATTTAGTAAGTTTTTCAATGTTAGAAATAGCAGAGTAAGTTAAAAAATAATAGAAATATTTAATTTTTATTTCTCCTGCATATAGTTCAAACGACATAAAAAGCAACAAACCACAAGATAAAAATTATTTTGATGAATAAAATTTTAATGAGTATTTGAAACTGCTGTTAACGAATTTTTGTCAAAATTTGTCAATGTTTTGAACTTAAAGTCTCTAAAAATATCTAAATGAAAATAGCTTAAAATCCGAAGTCTATCACACCCTCAAAGGTTTTGGATACACGCATGCCAAATTTCATGAAATTTTGTTGAATATATTTGGAGATATGTTTCCGTAATAGAAAATTCCATCTTCAGAAAATGGTTTTAAAAATTATACTGTAAATTAGTTCATTCAAATGCGTTGGAAATAAATGTAGTTTTCACGGTTTTTTTTTAAACAGAAATGCCAAAAGTATGCAAACTAATTTTGAGCAGGTAAAGAGTTAATATATAAAAATAAAATATTATTTTGGAGAATTTTAAGGTAAAAGTTAAATAAATCACACATTTTCGGTTAAAAATAAAACTGTTTCCAATTTTTTTTATTTGTTGTGTATTACTGAAACTATACTGTATCTATAATTCTATCCTACATATATTAAAAACAAAGTCTGTTGGGTATCTACAAAGTTTAAAAGTTATTTTCAGATCATTAAAAAAAAATTGGTAAAAGTATCGTTACAACCTATTCGGATACCATAAATACAGCTATTAAAATAAATTCATGTCAATGTGTAAAGGTTGATGTGCAAGTATTAGCTATTTTGTTGTTTAAATGAATCTAAAATTTTAACTACGCCTTGTTTCCCTATTTTCAAAAGAATATGTGCTTAAACTATACATCATGTATTCACAATTTTTTTATTTACAAAAAATCATGTTTTAAAATTATTATTAAAAAAACCAATGAGCAAAACAATAATAATAATAATAACAAATCAGCATGCTATATTTGACATCAAATTGTGAACAATTATGCTTAAATGCATAATTTTTTTTATCATACCTGCTTGATTCTACCACAAATCTGTTAAATAATTTTTAATATATGAAATGTTCTACGATTAAATTGTAAAATTTACAGCAACATTTTATTTCATGTAGAGCATATATAAAAATCAAACCAATTTTTAAAAATATTTATTTATTTTACTTTTGAGAATAAAGTAAAAATAGTTACATTGTTTTCTACACAAATTATGTAGTTAAAAAATTACGAATAAAAAATAAAATAATTTTTTTCAGCTCATACAATTGTTAATCATATTTAATAATTTACTTTTATGAAACACCCGATGATGTCTGTTCAGATCTGAGCGACATACAAACATTTTACTGCACAGGTTGCAACAAAAAGTTCTTTGACCAGAATGTCTCATCACATGGATATTGAGATCACTTTTCTGAATGAACCTCTGAGGGCAGATCGGACATTGAAAACGTTTGGTTCCAGTATGACACATCACATGACGTCGCAAATTACTCTTGAGGTTTGAAGTGTAAGGACACAAATGGCATGGAAATCTTTGCATCTTAATATTACCACAGGGGGTGAGACGAGTTGCAGTACCTGCATCTAAAATACTGAATATTACTTTTCAATCTATGAAATGCTGCATAATAATATCCCTCTAAGAAAATTGTGTTATATATTGAATACGTTAAAAACATTTGTACAGCTTAGAAATTGCTTTCAGATTTATTAAATATTAATCAAACATTATTTTTGAAATTTTATAAGTAAATGAGGAAATAAAATCTAGAAAAAGCCTATTCAAAAGGGTATTTAAAATGACACATAAAATTTTAATTTTCCTCTACAAAATGCAGTTGAAATTTCATTGGAATTCTTAAGAAATTACAATTACTTTCATATAGAATAAATAAATTTAATATTTTAAGTAGACTGTATGGTTAGAGACTGATTAATGCTGTTTTAAAAACACACAAGCTATCATAAATATATCTTAATATTGCAATATAAACAAACAAACAAAAAACACTTAAATTTCTTTGACGTATAAGTTAGTAAAAATCAAATTTCCATTAATGATTCCAATGATGGAAATTAGTAAAACAAGAAAGGTGTGTAATGTAACAGACCTTAACACAATGCACACTCGTTAACTCTAAATCTACTTACGGCCATGAATCCTTTCTTTTGACTTCTCTGAGATATTGGAAGGTTAAAGATCTAATGGCATCATAGCCAATCTTCTGGGTCTTTGTAGTAAAAAAGGAAACTAATCGCATTTTACTTTTTTTTTGTCATTAGAATCATTGCAGGAAATTGGATTCTAATCTGCATTAGAAAAACTTACACATACATGTTCAATCTCAAAGACTGAAAACATACATATGGGGCTGTTTTGCCAATAAATTTAATTTTTTATCAAAATATTTATATGTATTAATGTAAAATATGTCATTCAAATTAAATTTCTTCAAAAAATTTGAAAAATAAATGTATATACAACATTTCATCAATAAAAATAAATGAAGAAATTATCGCAAGCATTTATATGCTGTTTCCTCAAGATTAGATTTATATCTGGAAGATAAAAATATAATAATTTCGACTTTAAGGAAAAGCTAATTAATTCTTTACAATTATTACAGGCTTTAGTTACATTATGAATAAAAGCATTAAGTTTATAAGTCAGCATAATTAGTTTACAAAACTAAATATTAAACCTCATGTTGTTTCTATTTTATATTTTAACAGTCAGAATATTTTTCTAAAAGTTTTTAAGTGGTTGAGTTCAATAATGAGAATGATGATGCTTCTGTACTTTCTTATGTATTTCTGTACTTTTTTTTATATTTTAAATTTCTTTATCACTTTAAAAATTCATGAAATACAACATAAAAATTTTCATATTCATAATTCAATTTCAAGTAAAAAAAACTTATTACAGCCAGTAGATTAAAACCCTGGAAAACTACAATATGGATCTGAGAAATAGAATTTCTATGGTCAATATAAAAAAATCAGGATTTTTTAAAATTATTACATAAAAAATAAACAATCAACAAGAATAATAAAACATTTTCAGATCAATTTTATTGACAAGAAATTACAACACATAAAAGTAAGTTTAGAAAAGGAAATAAATAGATTAGATCATATTTTTTCAGTGCTGGCTAACAAACCACATAAAAATTGCATCCTTTTCCCCAGATAAAAACTTTTACTCACAAACATTAAATCATGTATGCTAAACTATAAATTATATATGCATGAAGAATAATTGATATTACAATATATACATATATAAATAAATAAATAAAAACTGAAGAAAATAAGAACTTAATAAAAGTTTAAAATAAATAAAAAAGTTTTAAAAACTTATAAAAAGTTTAAAATAAATACCGGAAATTCATAATAAAGCTTTCCGAATTTTTAATTTTTCATTCAATTCTAGAATGTAAAATTCCTTTTACACATAGAGTTGAATACATCACAATTTTTAAAAACACAGCCCAGCATGTACAAGTCATATTTTCCTCAAAACTTATTTATCAATAATTAGAATTTAAATTATCGATGAACACATTATAAAGAATTTAATTATCAATTATTTAATTATAATATTCATTTCTTATTAATAAAAGCATTCATTTACATAAAAAATCAAAATGAAAACCAACATAGAAAAGAAATAATATGTATGTCTACTAACTCATTAGTTAAGAAAAGAAAATATAAAATAATATTAAAAGCTATTCTAAATTTAAAAAATTAAGTAGTTAAACGAAAAAAGGAAGAAATAAACAAAACCAAGTACAAACAACTTACAAATTTTTTTAGCTAAAAATTAGAAAGCTGTAATTACAAAAATAATATTCACAAAATTTTTCACTTATTTAAAATGTGCAAAGAGATGATTTCACAACATAAAATACATTTTTCATTCTATCTAAAAACTATTGGAAGTGATTTGTTAATCCTCAGATATACAAAAGCAGTGAAATGTAAAGAAGATCAAAATTTTTAGGCATGCTTTTTATTTTACTTTCAAACAAACGATTAATGTAAAAAAATAGACATTTTTTAGTTATAATTGTTTCTACAAATGAATAAACCTAATCAAAATCAGTTGTTAAAAATAATATATTTTAAATTCTTATTTCTAGGATATATCATCTGGAACAAATTTCCACTTTATACAAGAATAAACAAATACAGCTTAATTCTCTTAATACTTAATTTTCCACAGTATTTATATAATTGGAATAGAAGTTTTCATTTTTTAAAATTAAAATTATGAAATTAACTAACTCTTTTTTTTTCCTATATGATATATAAGTTTTATTTACTTTATGAAATTATACAACTAATTTATTTTACTAAAATTATTTTAATATTAATAATTAGTTGTTTTTCTTCATAATTCTTTTTCTTCCTTAAATAGAAAGTAAAAATATTTGGTTTCAATAGTTTTTTTAAAAAACTAAATCAAGTAATATTTGTTTTTTACTATTCAGTTATAGCTCAAACAACAATAAAAATCAAAAGTACAGTCAAATTCCATGGTATTAAAAAATTTTAGTTAAAAAGACTATTGATAAGCTAACTGGAATATAATGCTTATTTTATATAAATGCTAACATATGCATCTTTTCTTAAATGTTTATCTTTTAAGAAAAAAAGAATTCCTTTCAATTTTGTTAAATTAAATATTAGAACACAAAAGAAATTGAAAATAATGTCACAGAATGAATAACACATAAAAAAATATTCACTTTATATATATTCAATATCAAACACAATAAAATGGACACTGAATCAAAATGACTATGTGGTGAATTTCGCTCTCAATTACATCTCTCTAGTGAAAATTTATTTAAGTATGAAAAAAATAAATTACATTATAACAATAAGAAAGTATTCTTTGACGACATAACAAACCTAAAAACATATTCACCCATTTAATTAAATCCCAAACAATATAAATTTTGTCTTCAAAAATATAAATCTTAAATAACAGTTTAAGACCGAATGTTTCCCAATTTTCTTAAATCTAAATTTTCCTTAAAATTAACTGCTATAAACATATTTCAGAACAAAAAAATATTTTGAAACACCACAATATGAAAATGAAAAGAATTAATCAGTTTTAAATTTAAAAAATATTTTTCTTTGCTATTTAATAAACTTTAAAGTAAAAGAATTTTTCAACAATTTGATTTATAAATAATAATAAAGAGTGAAATAAAAAAAATGCCGTGAAAATCTTTATGCTCTCCAAATTATCTTCTATTCAATTTATGATACAGACAAACAATTTAAGAATAATCATTAACATAAAAAAATGAATCAACTTTATGACCCTGACGCTGAATACAGAAATAATGTAAAGAAAACTATAATTAAACAACATAACAGAAATCATTTCATTTCGTCAGAATGAATTAACAACACATGTCTTTTAACTGATTGCTTCATAGAAAATCTTTGCCCACAAAATGAGCAAGGATATGGTTTTTTCCCCATATGAGTCTGTGCATGCCTTTTCATATTTCCTTTGAAATGTGTACTATACGAACACCAAGAGCACTTGTAAGTGAATATTTTGACAATTGATGACGACTCCCCACTCAAAGAATCAATGTAGATTTCGGAGCTTTCTACTGGGAGGCAAATATCATCACTTATAGGATTCAAAGAGCAAATATCTGTTAAATTATTGAAAATATTATTAAAATTTTAATTTCAATTTTCATTGCAAAAAAAATGCATACACAGTTTTATACAGAAAAAATAGTTTCACATCTTTTTCAAGCAAAACAATGTGAAGTCACAATTTTTATACATTCATTCAATTCTACTATCATATTTTTTAACACACTTAATATAATAAATAAAAAAATATTTCTGAAATGAAATTGTACGTTAATTTGATTTTAACTTTTTAAAAAAAGACAAAAATTGAATGCAGAAAAATAAAAATATAAAATTTTAAAAACCTAACAACTTCCCACACAACAATTTAAGTTCATCAATAAAATCACATTAAATTATCATATTTTAAGAACGTAAAAAGTATTCTTCCTTATTCACTTCAAAATAATCATTTTTGGAAAAAAATATGAATTTTTCTTTTAAACTTTGAAAATTTCAATATTAGTAGCAAAATTGTAATTCTTGCAATTGTTTTTTCATAAAAATTTTTGTAAGAAATAATACTAAATTAGATACTTACGTATTAGATCGTCTTCGCCAAGGGTCGTCAACGGTTTAGTAGTGTATTATCAAAGAATTTAAATTTGGCGGTAAAGATCAATGGATTACATCATTGCCGGATTGCCATAATTGGCGGCTTAGCAACTCATTAGAAACGATTTAAAATTTGGCAATAAAGTTGGACGGTCTAATACGTAAGTACCTTAATTTATTGGATGAAAAAATGTGACCGCGTAAATATACATGTAGATAAAAATAAGAATACAGTAAAATGAAAAAGCTTACTTATGCATTCAGTTATTCCATCTGTGATTAAAAAATATTATCAATAATTTGCATAAACAAAAAGAATAATTTTTTTTGTTTCTTTATAATACACATGGTGTAACCTAAAAACAATAATTATATTTTGCTTTAATTTGAAATAAAATTCTTTTCATACAATTCAAAACAAAAAGAAGTAAAATGCATTTATATTTATTCATAATAGAATTAAATTTTCTCTTTTTTTAATAAATAAATTATTTTAATTGATTTTTGAACAGGGTATTTACAATACTGTTCCACACTTATAGCTCATTCCATATTTGTTTTTTTTTAAAATTATTATTAGCATTTTAATTTGGTACAGCTACCAGAAAGATCAAAATTTGTCAAAAAATAAATTTCAATAATATTTTACTTTATTTAGATGTATGAATAGAAAAATTATTTTTGAAAATATCAAAGAAATGTTTGAAATTAAATATAAATATGAAGAAAAATGAAATCTATATAATTTAAACCTATGATTTAGTTAATTATTTTCTACTTATCAGTGAAAAAAAAAATCTACAATTGGACAAGATTTTTTCTTTATAAACAATACGCGATGTGCTCTATAATAAATTTATTACAGGAATCAAAATTAATATAAATACGCATTTAATACAAAATAGAACTAAATACTGAAACATTTTTTTAAAAAAATTTAATCGCATTTCTCATTTAAAGAAAGTATGGCAACAATGCCATTAATTAAATAAAAAAAGATTTTGGCAGCCATTAAATTTACTCCCATAATAGGCAAATATTTGTTATTAATTTAATTAAGGAAAATTCATTGTATTTTTTTAATATGTTAAAAAAATGGCTACTCATTTAAGATTTAACAAATCATTTTCAACAATAACTAATGAAAAAAAAAAACTGATTGCTTTTTAAAAAAATGACTTATATTTTAGAATTAACACATCATTTCATGTGAAGAACTACATGATTTTTCCAATGATGTCTCAGTCGAAATCTTTTTCCACACTGAGCACAGCCAAATGGACGTTCACCAGTGTGTGTTCTCATATGCCTTTGCATGCATTGTTTTCTACTTGTCTGATAAGAACATATGTTGCATCTGAAGATATCGGCTTCAATTGTCATATCAAAGTCATTTTCAAAGATTGTTTCAGTCAAATGGTTTAGTTGGAAACCTAATTAGAGATAAACATTAATAAAATAATTGCTGTTATTACATAATTTTTTTTAAAATTGAAATTCCTTAAACCAAACATCAGAATTATTATTTCAAATGCACATTTTGTAAAATATTTTTCTGTCATATTAAATATTTACAGGATTACAGACAATTGAATCAACAAAAAAATATTCTATTGGGCTCTAATTATTCCTTTTAATTCATTAGTTGAATAAATCATTTTAAAATAATTACATACTTTTTGTAATGGATTGAGTATCTGAAATAAAATTTAGGAAATAATTGTCAGAATTAACAATGACTTTTCAGAATAACACTGTTTTGCAAACATTAAAAAAAAACCCCTTAAATGCATTTTTAAAAATAAGATTAATCTCATAAATAAACTATTAATATAATATATGAATGACAATGTAACATTTATAAATAACTGATGTAACATACATAAATTTTTTACATTTCTTTTAATGTAGGAATTATCTTTATCTAATTATATTTTTTATTTTTTGTAAAAATTAAAAGAATTTCATTAGAGGCTCAATAACATATAATCTATTATAAATTTAGTGAAATTCTACAATCATTTGTTGTTTGCTCCATTCCTGTTACCGCAAGTTAGCGGGATTACACCTTAGTTTTAAAAAGAAGAAAGAGTAACAACATGAGACTAGTTTCTGTTAACTTTATACTTAATTAATAAAAAACTACTCTCCTAGTTGATCAAAATATTATATGATATGATCCATGAAATGCATGATGCATTATGAAACTGTAAACAGTAGATTACTCACTATTTAAAACAATTCATACCTTAAGATCACAATGTCACATAGGAGGAAAAACAAAAATCAAATTTTCACACACAAAAAAAATACTTATTTAAAATAACTTTTATTGAGATTGTTTCTCTATTTCAATAAAAAATCAAATCTACAATTTTTTTTCTAAAATTTTATAAAAATAATTTCATAATATAATAGAATTTTATTCATAAATACACATACTGAATGTATATATAAAAGCTAATAAATATATTCGGCATATAATTTTAAACAATATTTTACAAAGGGAAATAAAAATGCTTCACTCAATTACGAAGTATTTTTTCAAAATGGGAACTTCACAAAAAGTGAAATTACAAAGGAAATACAAAATGTACATATACATTACAATAATGTAATCAATAATGAACACAATCAATTAATTACATTTAATTCACATAATCAATTTAAAAGTAACAAGAAAACATTTTTGAATACATACCAATCTTTTAAAAAATACTTCCAAAACTTGCAATAAATCTTAATTATATTTAGTGGAACATCACTAATTATTTTAAACATTAACCTAAAAGAAATTATTCTCATCACACAAAACTTCTATGATTTTTCAAATTATTATCAACTCTCCATGCAAAAATTAAAAAATAAATCTTACATATTACTTTTTAATGCAACTTTTTAAAAATTTAATTAATTAGATAAAGTAATTTTAAGAATAATTGAATTTCTGTAGAAGTTTGTACTCAGAGGAAATCCAGTTAGAAATTTTAGATTAATAGTAAGGATCCCAGAGAAATAGGGTAAAGTAAAGAAATTCATCTAAATAAAAGATTAAATCTCAAAATCAACTACTAGAAAAATGAATGAAATGTAATAAGAATAAAATAAATATATATGTATCTATACTTTTCCTTCAACAGAAAATCTATTATTAAATTTATAATATTCAAAGAATAGTTCAAATATGTTTCTAAACATTAAATACTAGCAAACAGATAACAAATTTTTACAGCTCTCTCATTTTTCATGACAGCTTAAATGTCGTTTTAAATGATGTTTCAGTCGATACTTATTGCCACAAATTTCACATGTGAAAGGCCTTTCTCCAGTATGTTTTCTGATATGCTGCTTTAAAGTAGCTGAACTTGAGGATTTATAAAAACATACTTTGCATACAAACACACTTATCTGTTGATCCGTAGGAGTAGTACTCCATAATCGGTAGTATAACTCATTTGCATCATGAATTTGCTCTGTAACATAGAAATAAAAGTTAAAACTAAGTCATGTAATGCAACTTCATTGCAAGATACCATTTAAAATTTTATCTCTTTTAGTGATATACCATTATTAAAGCTATATATATTTAACTACCATACTTATTCACAAAAAATGTTTTATTTATTTAAAATGCTCAATTAATTATTTGATTGCAGCTTTAAGTTTAGAAGCTATTTTACTTATCTAGTTATGTATTCTTATAAAGCAACATTTTAACTGCATATAAAATAAAAAAAAAAAAATTAGGTAAAATTCTGTTTAAGCATCTTTTTTAAACATACAATATTTAAAAAAAGTTTGCATAGACATCTGAGATAAAATACATTCAAATTCCCATTCCAAAGTCAGATTCAACATAAAACAATCTTATGTAGCAATCTGGAATATAGCAGAATAATTCTGCAAGAATATTCATCATAAAAAAATGAAATACATAATTTAAGAATGATCTAGTGTTTGGTGAGAAGAAATTTGATGTTACTGAAAATGTATGACTCCTTAAAATGATAAAGAAATATTCTTTTTTATGAAAAAAAATATTATTCAAGTGATTTTATAAAACAGCATTATTTTATATATAAATGCCTATTGATTAATTTCTATAATCAACTAATTAATATGCCAAAGCCATACTCTTCAATCTTCTATTAGGCTAAGAATTTACAATAATGGTTGACTAGAAAAAGAGAGAGGGAGAGAGAAAATTCTTAAGCACAAACAGAAACAGCAATAATGAAAGGAAACTATTTTCATGTACTAAAAACAGTCATAAAATTTAAAAAGGCCCTAATAAAAATTAAAAGGAAGGAGAATGGGAAAACAGTGCATCTTATCTCTATTTTTATATCCTCCAAAAAGTAGCATAATTAAAAACAGCTTATGTTGCAATTCTCTTCAATACTATAAATTGTCAATTTCTGGTCTATCTACAATAATTCTGGTGTGGCTGAAAAATAACTTTTCTCCACTATCAATTACCATTTTTTTAGGAACCATCAAGAAAAAAAAATTAAAAAAACTTTATCCTGAAACCATTTCTCAAAAACAAATAGATCCAAAATACAAATAGATCCAAATCTCTCATACATCCCATTAAAAACAATTAAAATTTAAATTAAGGAAATGATTTTGACAGAAAGGGAAATCTTTTATATACAAATTTATATAAGAGTGTCTGATTTCTATATTTAATGAATATTATATTATATTCTCAATTTTCATAGACGGTACATAATCAATGAATCAATACTGATATTTTACTATAAATTATTGACATATCAGCTTCTTCCTTTCCTTTTGACGTGCTTTCTATATCATAACTGCTATGAAGTGTAATTTTGATTGCATTTAGTAATTCTTTTGATGTTTTATTACAGAAAGTTCTATTAGTCTCACATATTTGTTTTGGGTTTTAAAAAATCACCATGAGTAATTTAAAATTATTTTACAGCGTAAATAAGCATGAAATAAATATTTTCTTCTGTATATGATTTGCATTTTTAATATCAATGTCTATATAATTAGTGCTTGTAAATGGGAATTAAAGGACAGTTAGCATGAATTAAATATTAAGAAAATGCTAGCGCACGAATGAAAAATTAATTCAATTTCCTGTACATTTTTCCCAAAGGCAATCAAGCATAACATTAAAAAAAATCACCATATTAATGAAAAAACATTGAGCTTATTACTAAAATTAAAACAAGCTCATAAATCTGATTGAAAGACTTATTTTACTTTGTATGAAGAAATAAGATTGCTTAAAATAACACTTTGATTTGAATGTTTGATAAGGGTTTTTTTTAAAATATATTTCAAAATTAATTTTTGCTTAGTACATTTTTTGCACAAGCATGCATAGTAGAATATCTCAAATTTTTGTATTCCAATATAATTGCTAAAGTTTTCTAAGAAAAATATAGAATTTATATTTTAACTGAAAAAGATGTCATTACACATTTCAAATTCATCGACCAAAGTATATTCTATCAATTTGCAGAATATAAGAAGTATCTAAAATATAAATTATAGCCTGAAAAAACTGACAGTCCAAATAAAGCTCAGATTGATAATATCATCACAGAATGACATCATGTAAGAATTTCTACATTTCTTTGATCTAAAAAAAGGAATCTAATAAGTTAAATATTTTTCATTTTATATAAAGAATTTCTTTTACACAAATTAATATTACCAGTGTTTGAAGCAAAATTTTGAGCAAATGTATTTAGGAGCTATGAAATATCTTAGGGTTGTACTAAAAGCAATTTAATTTGATTTAATAATATGATGTATTATTTTTTATTTAATTTGCAATGTAATTAAATAAAGTTCATTCAAAAAATAAAAAAAGAAATATATTACAACTAAAATTATACGAATTTCTAAAGATACAAGTATATAAATAAAGAATTTAAGATAAAAATAGAATTAAAGATAGAAATAATATTTATGAAATTTAACAGCTATACCAAAAACAGCATTGAAATAAGTTGTTTTTTTTTTCGTTCTTTCAGTACAATAGTCAGCATAAAATAGCAGAATGTTGAAAAAAAAAAAACTTTTGAACCACTAATATAATATTCAATAAGATTCAACATAATTTATTTAATAATTTTTTAAAGAGTGTAAAATACACCCACTTCACCATCTGTTTCAATATGATTCATATTTCAGAAAACTGTTTCATCCACTTATGATATAAACGAAATTGCTGCTCCATTTCAGAAAAATAACAAGAAATAAAGATGAAAAAAAAATTGATTTTATCCTAGATGAATTTAATTTCTTAAAATGAAGTAAATGATACAAGAGAAATAATTAATAAATAGAAAAGTTGTCATTATTATTGTAATTAAAACTTTATAAACAAATATTTTTAATCTTAAAAACTATCTTTAAAATTAATAATTTAGAGGGATTTTTTACAATTATAGTCAGCTATTTCTGACAGATTCAAACTCATTCTTCTCATAGTACATATTTTACCATTTAAAATAGCAATCTAAAAGTAAAAACAATTAATAAAAATCAAAATAAGATGCATACGAAATAAGCAATTAAAATCTTTAAAAAATTTATTAATATAAAAATAGAAAAGTAATACATATTTCAGAAATTCTATAAATATAAAAAGATAGTAAATGCAGAAATCAACAATAACATTTGGTTAAAAATACTTAAAACATGGATTAATGGTCAGCAAAGGCCAATATCACATTTGTAAAATAAGACAGTTATATAAAAAAAAACTTATAAATAAATATTTCAATTGATTCAAGCACTAATAAACAAAATCATTCTTATTCTTTCACTGTGACAAAACAAAGTATAGTTTACGTTATGGTGAATGAAAAATACTGTGTTATTTAAGAATTGATAAATTTAACAACTTAAATAAACAACTTAAATAGAAACAGAAGAAATAAAATCTTATATATTCAAAAGTAATAAATTTACAAACATAAATTAACAAACATTTATAACAGAACTTTGGAAATTACTTTTATTAGTAATGAACTAAATGCCAAATTTCTCACTAAGAAATATCTATACACATGTTAAGACTATTTACATCATTAAATGTTAAAGAAATGCTCACTTTGCAAAAGAGCAGTTTTAATTAGCAAAATGTAACACTAATCAAAATTTTAAATAATTTGCATTAAAAAATTCTTACAAGATACATTTAGAGATAATAAACACTAAATTTCCCTAAAGTTGATAATAAAAGTATAAATAAATGTAATTGACTAATTAATGATCATTGACTAATAAATGATTTATTATCATTAATTAGTCAACATCATACATCTTTATATAAAACAGCATTTCTTTTTAAAATGTCACAGTTAGATTCTAAACAAAATTTAGTTTTTTCCACTAATTCTCTCATATTATTTTTTAAAAAATTTCCCACATAATAATTTAATGGAATGACTAGTGTTACTATCAATACTCTCAAAAAGGTATAAAATCAGTTCTAGGTGTCAAAAATCCACCCACAGAGGTTCCATAATGCGAAAAGTTATTAAAGAAAAAATCTGAAGGAAGTAGTTAGCAAAAGTAACCAATAAAAGAATTTGAAATAATTTTTAAATAATGTTTTTAAAAGAGTATAATGCTGGGAAGTTTCATAACTAAACAAGGCTGCATTTTTTGTATCAATAGCATCAATCAGTTATTTTTAAATTTCATTTCTTTATGGAACTAGTAATTAAATGTATAATTGCTAAATAGCAACTTTGTCCTAATATAGCATAAATTGCATTATGCACAATTTTGTTTTTATTACATTGCTAGAGATTTAAAGATATCAGATATCTTATTTTATGTATTTTAAAAAATTATTCATTATTCTGAAATTATAAATGGAGAGATAAAATCATTTTTTTGCTTTGTTAAAATTTCCATCAAGGATTTTGCATTAACACATAATTTAAAAATTAAAATAACTATTTTACTCAAAAGCTGAATTCATGACTTTTTTTATTAAAGAAAAAGAAAAAAAATTAAATGAATTGAAAAGAAAATAATCAATTTTGACTTAATTTAACAGCTTTTACAAATAAGACATGCTTCAATGATAAATTGCATTTCACATGTATTATTCAATTACTTATTTCTATCGAGTTTATAAAACATTCCAACTTTGTAGGTTGACGCATGAATAAAATATTCTAAGTATTTTTTTTTAAACCACTCCAATAATTTAAAATAAAATTTCAAGAATATGGAAAGTTTTACTTTTAAATTATATTTTTTTCATCAAAAATTTTTAAGCTTGACATATGTTTAGAAATGCATTTAAATTCCATTCATTTACAATACCTTAATTGATTTTACATCTTACAGATAGAATACATAATTCTTTTTTAATTTAAAAACCTACCTGCAGGGAGACATCAAAAAGATTAATAAATAAATATATTTCAATTAAAGCAAAACACTCTGAAAATGAATAAATGCATTCCCTTTCACATTTGTTTTTGATGAACAGTCATATGTTGTTTCAAATGATGCTTTAGTCGAAACATATTTCCACAAAATGAGCACATAAAAGGACGTTCACCAGTATGTATTCTAACATGACGTTTTAGTGTAGCTGCATTTGAGGCACTATAAGAACAAACACGGCAGACAAATATAGATCCTTGTTTTGATCCAAATTTCGTATATCGATAATATAAGGGTTGCTCATTTATGCTATCCTTACACAATACACCTGCAAAAGTGATTTTTTTCAAATGAATTTTCAGCAAATTATTATGCATATTGTTAAACAACACAGAAGCAAAGGCTTTTCTTATGCTCATAACACTATCATTATGAGAAAAAACCTTATCTTATCTATCTTCTAATGCATTATCTTAAACACATAAAATTAATAATACAATAACTTAATCTTCTATTTATATTATGAAATCAAACTCAGCTATTACTTAACCGTTTGAGTGCAGAAGAATACTTACCTTTACGTCAAGTGAAGCGCAATAGCGCTTCGCCACACTCAAATGGTTAAACATACAGTACTTTCCAAAATCGGGGTTTCCTTTTAAAAATTTTCGCACTATATGGAAAAACTTTCGATTGCCATAATTACAAAATGAATATACATATGAAGTGCATAAATCAATGATAAATAGAAAGAAATTTCAGTAAAATGTTTTCTTAGGTGATTTTTGATTATTTATATTAAAATAAAATTTGCTACCGCAAAAATATTTGTTAAGGTTGCAAATAATAGTATAAGAAGCCCCATTTTGAATCATTAGGTTTCCTAAAACCTAAGAATAACATATTTCTTTGATATATTAAAACTCATTTGAAACTTTTTACACTCAATTATATTATAATGCATCAAATGATAAAAAAATAGCAAAATTTGTTATTATTTTAAAGATAACTAAAATTTTCTTCATTATTACAAATAAAAATTATCTATATTTTTAATAACTATGATTTATGTATGCTTTACTTAGAATGTATATAAGTATATATGTGTGTGTGTATATATGCACACACACATGCAGAATAGAAGGTTACCACTATTTAAGAAATGAATATAATAAACTTTATATGCATTTTTTAATTATTTTTTAATGTAAATGAAAAATAAATTCTAACCTAATAATAAAACAAAGTAAAATATGAACATGTCAATTATAATATTTACAATACAAAAAATAATTAAGAATTGTTTATTAAATTTTAATGAAAGCAAACTAATATCAAAATTAGAAGAGTAAAAATATTTAATAAATGTTCAAAAATATCAAATAAAAATAAATAACAGACTGCATTCATATTTCAAAATAAACTTATAAAACTACCAATAACAGAATTTAATAGCTATATTTTATTTATTTCTATAAATAACAATTAGAAATGAAATCTGTTTTTTAACTACTTTTTGAAATAAGGGCAGGGAAACTTATATTAAAATTTCACTATATCCATTCAATAAGAAAGATTCATTTAATATGAAAACAATAAGAAAAAAAAATCACCAATTCAATAAAATCTTAAAACATCTATAAAAAAATCAGAATTTAAAAGTGATATTTCTATCAAGCAGCTCTAATTTTCAATAACAGATATTCAATACTTCTATCTTCGTTCAATAGCAATTGTTGCTAAGATTAACAAAGAATGAACATTGTTTATCAAGAACAGTAATTTTATCTGATGAAATTAATGAAAAAAGATAATTTTAATCAGTAATACAACAATATACTACAATTTTAATGAGAAGATATTTAGTTGCTTTGAGCTAATATACAAGTCACAATATATTCATAATTTTTTTTCAAGGTTTCAATATACATTTTTAATAAATATTTAATACAATCAAAAATGTTTTATTTTCAAATTTCAATAAAATATTTCAAATTTTATTGATTTAAAGGAATAGCATATATAATAGTTCAGATTTATATTATATGCCTGGAAAGAAGAAAGTAATATTTGTTAATAACAAAAATTATAATACACACTGTATAATTTGTTAATAACAAACATTATAATACATAGTTTTAAATGAATTATTAAATAGAAGATTGTTATTTAATAAAACAGCTGTATTCTCATAATACAATATAATGTACATAACAATTTTATTCTCCAAAATTCTTCTTTGGTTAAAGAGATTTTTTTAGATCTTTGAATTACCTTTTTATAATAAATAATAAAGATAAACAATTGAGGCACATAATTGTTTATCACAAATTGTTAAGAAATCTTGATATTCATGATAGATTTCATATTTTTTATAGTAACTGCATAAAAGATAAAAGTTAATATAAAATTAGTTATTATTTTTAAATTTTCTATTATATATATATATATTGAAAATTTTGTAGTTGGCAAAAGAAAGGCACATACTTCAGAATTATCTCTTTTAGTTCTCTCAAAATTCTTTCATAGAAGATTAATGGAGAGAAATATAATTTACTTTTGTCTGTACAATGAAAAATGTTTTTTTCATTAAGTAAAAAACAAAAACAAACAACAACATTAAAATACATAAAATATTAATATTTTAATAGAAAGAATGATACATAAATTTACTAAAATATATAACTATAGGCATATTAATGGAAATGTTAGCAAATTTAGTTAATATAAATATGCAAAACTCCTCCCCTAATATGAACTTAAAACTTCTAAACATAATTAATTAAAGCACAGTAAAAAGGTTTGATAATCTAAATAACCATATTTTGAAATAGATTTATTACACTCAGAATCATTAATTATTGAACACCAATTTTTAAAATTGTTTACCTAACTATAAACATCTAACAAGGCTTCAAAAAATTGAGAATTTGCACAACTAGATATTGCACAACATTGTAATCATATTAACATATCTAAATATTTTACTTTTAATGACATAATTTTACACAGAAAAATTTACCAATCATTAATTAAATCTAATTTTTATGTTTTATTTACTATGCGAAATCAAAACTGATTAAATGAATTTAAATATTGCTGCTTCAAACGAAATAAGTATTAAATTTGTAAAGATATTTTCCTACCAAAAAAAAAAAAAAAAAAAAAAAAAGAAGAAGAAGAAGACAATCTTATCTATTATATATTCCCTTAAAATTAAATGCTATTCCCAACAGTCAAATAATTTGTAAATGTATTTATGTAATTTTACTTCTGTACCCAATATCATTGCAAAATATTTTCGGGAAAACATAGCATCAAAAAATATGCGACAGATTATTTTCAAGAGATTTACGATCAAATGAATAGATTTAAAAAATCACAATAAAATCTTTCAATAAAAAAAATTCTTTTATCATTTATAAGAAAACTAATGCGTAATTTCTTCAAACAATATGAAATCTTAAATCAGCTAGTATAAAGTTCACTATCATGTTTGACAATTTTTCAGTTTCAATTCACATGAAATGTTCTGTGTTCATTGTATGAAATTATATTTTAAAATATTAGAAAGACGCTTTAGAAACTTAAATGTAATTATAAGTAATATCAGAAATATATCAAAATCTTTTTTTTTTCTTTTTCCTTCTCTTAATTAAAAGCTATTTCATCTTTCATCAGATTATTTTGGTTTCCTATTCTCTTCTCAACATCCAGTTAAAAAATTCCAGTTAAAAATTTGTGATTTAATTTTATTCCTACGGAAATGGCATAGTGGTAAATGTTTTTTTTTTTTGTCAAAAGTAAATTAGAAAAATAAATAAAAAAATCACAAAACTCAAACTTAATAATAAATATGTATTTTAGATTTAATGAAGGAATTGCTCGTAAATATTTGGTTTTATAGAAATTTTTTATGCCTAGGATAAATCTCGGAGGACAAAGTAAAAACAAAGCACTTCATATGCTGGTATAATTTGACATTATCAAATTATGATAGAATTATGTAATGTTTTCCCAATACCTTATATTTTTTCAAGTTTCAATTATGTAATGTTCCCTAATCTGCAAAATAGTTTAAAATTAATATTTCCAATTGAAATATTTGTGTAAGATTTTTGAGCTCGGAATTATGGTTTTGGTTTCGTTTATTCTGGACGCGTATAATTTTTACACTCAAAAACTGATCTCCTGTTTAATTAACAAAGAATTCATTTGATAAATCTAATGTTAGGAACAGATTCCTTCATCTCTTTGCACTCAGATGGTACCGCTGATTCTTAAGGATTGTGCATCATTTTGACGTTTTATTTATTTATATTTCATATTTAATTGTTAAAAACGTCAACATAATTGTTAAGAAATGTAGATAATTTTTCAAAGAAATTCTACTTAAAAGAACTATATATATATATATATATATATATATATATATGTGTGTGTGTGTGTGTGTGTGTGTTTCATATCAATAAAAAATATTTGCATTAGATGAATAATTTTGCATCTAATTATTTTTCGGAGTGAAAAGGGAATGTTATAGAAGTTCGGCTGAGTTCCAATTCATAACAACTCGGTTTCATTCAGAGCCATATTAAACCTTGCAGGGCTCACAGCAAAGCTTTCCTCCTGTGGCATGGCAGGATGAAGCGTGTGGAACGAAACCTGTGATGCTAGGGTCAGTAACTGAGTAACATAACCATAATACTA